>LR132660.1:0-14848 GCA_900634815.1 Paradendryphiella salina | reverse complement strand
GGGGGTAGATTGGGGGGAGGGAAGGTGCCATTCTGCAATAGGGCCCAGAGATTTGCGTCGGGAGGTAACTGCGGCGGCCAGGCAGCTGCGCATCGTGTTAGTAGACGCAAGCGCGAACCATTGATTGGGGTCAAGTGACTTACGCGCTGGAAATGGTGGCTGTTGACTGTTTTGCGCATACGAAGTGAGGTTGATGCCCGGTAGCTGTTGCAGAGGGGGAGCGCCGCCCTGTTTTTCCGGCTGCGCAGGGAGAGGCTGGTGCATCTGCGGAGGAGGATAGCTGTGTGGGAAGCCGTAGTACGGCTGAGAATAGTGGTTCGCCATGTCCAGAAGCAGCAGCAGCGACTGACTGGAGCTCTACCTAGTACGCGTCTCTTACCACGGCTGCACTTGGCGTCAACGCATAAGGCGGCGGGTACGACAGGGAGAAGGTCTCAGGATGGTGTGGCGACGGAGATGTCACGGGCGATAGCGACAGGGACGGTTTGCGCTGATGGGAGAGTGTGTCGAGGCGATTCGATCAGGAGTTGCTGAGACGGTGCTTCTGCGCATGCACCTTGTCTGGACAATCAATCTTCAATTTCGCGACCGGCCAGGGCTACTGCGGCCAGCACGTGATGATGCACCGCACCCCGGCCCGCGAGTCAGCTACACGCTTGGCCCAATCACTAAGCGCCCGCCATCTGTGGCGCTTGTGTGGCGCTTGTGTGGCTCGTTGCTAGGGGCAAGGCGCTGTCATTGTTTACCACGGGCGGTAGCGCATGCAGACTGACGGCTGCATGCCTACTAACCGCCAACTTCACCTCGGGGCAGACCGTGCGTCCTCGTGATACTTTTTTGCTCTGCATCCGGCATCCTGCTCCCAGCACCCTGGCTTCATACAATGTCAGGCACATAACGCTGTCGTACTCGCCGCCATTTCACCACCGACGATTACTCCACCATGAGCGCGCCCGCGCCCAATGGCCACCCCTTCGCACGCACCTCGCGCAACAGCCCTTTTGCCAGAAACCACTCCATATCTTCGCCTGGCTACAACGCCACAAACCGTCCTAATTCCGCTCTCGTCTCGTCGCCGCTCGCCGAGATCGATACCAGCATGGGACATCTGCGCAACCGCTCCCTCACCAACCTTAGCAGCCCCGCCCTCGGCCGCAGCGACTCGCGGTTACGTTCCAATTCACATCGAAATAGCACACCCGTGGGTACCTTTGCTCCTCAATTCATATCAGAAGACGACAATGAGGCCCCGCGCCTGGGCGGCATCGTAGAGGGGGAGAACGACTTCTCCGGCAAGCGATATGTCTGGCTTAGGGATCCCGACACGGCCTTCGTCCGGGGATGGGTTGTGGACGACCTGCCTGAAGGGAGGATATTGGTACAATGTGACAATGGAACCCAACAAGAGGTCGATGCCGACGCCATCGACAAAGTCAATCCCGCCAAATTTGACAAGGCCGACGACATGGCAGAACTCACTCATCTGAACGAGCCCTCAGTAATTCACAACCTACACATGCGTTATCAAGCAGACCTGATATACGTACGTTCTGTCTATCTTCTGAATCCGTGTCCCTGCTAATTTTTCTTAGACATATTCGGGCTTGTTCTTAGTTACCGTCAACCCATACTGCCCACTGCCCATCTACTCGAGAGAGTACATCAACATGTACCGGGGGAGGAGCAGAGAGGAGACCAAACCACATATCTTTGCCATGGCCGACCATGCCTTCCGGAACTTGATCGAGGAGGGCACCAACCAGAGTATTCTCGTGACGTGAGTATGCATACTTCTCGGAGGAAATCTGGCTAACCTCTTATAGGGGAGAATCTGGTGCTGGTAAGACTGAAAATACTAAGAAGGTCATTCAGTATCTGGCCGCAGTCGCCAACACAGATACTCCACGCGGCAAGTCCGGAGGACGCAACCTCTCCAACCTGTCTGAGCAAATTCTACGTGCCAATCCTATCCTCGAAGCCTTTGGAAACGCGCAAACAGTGCGAAACAACAACTCTTCCCGTTTTGGAAAGTTCATCAGAATCGAGTTTTCGAGGGCTGGTCAGATTGCAGGCGCATATATTGATTGGTATCTATTGGAAAAGTCGAGGGTAGTGCGCCTCAACTCCAACGAGCGCAACTACCATGTCTTCTATCAGCTGCTACGCGGTGCTGATATCAAGATGAAACAAGACTTCTTTTTGGACAACAAGGATACTGAGGATTTCGATTATACCAAGCACGGAAATGATGTCATTTCCGGCGTATCGGACCCCGACGAGTGGAACGGATTGATTGAGGCTTTTCACATCATGGGCTTTAGTGACAAAGAGCAATCCGCCATTCTAAAGACGGTTGCGGCAGTCTTGCATCTGGGAAACATTCGTGCTGTCAAGGAAAGTCGTCGAGCAGACCAAGCAACGCTGAATCTGGCAGCTGAACAGCACGCCCAAATTGTCGCGCAACTGCTTGGCATCTCCCCCGAGGACTTCATCAAAGCGCTGCTGCATCCTCGTGTGAAGGCTGGCAGAGAGTGGGTTGAGAAGGTCCAGACACCGGAGCAAGTCAACCTCTCCATCGACGCTCTTGCCAAGGGTATCTACGAGCGTGGATTCGGCGACCTCGTCGATCGCATCAACCGTCAGTTGGACCATACTGGTGGCGGTGGAGACGATTCGCATTTTATCGGTGTCCTCGATATTGCTGGTTTCGAAATCTTTGACGAGAACAGCTTCGAACAGCTGTGTATCAACTACACGAATGAGAAACTGCAGCAATTCTTCAATCACCACATGTTCGTCCTAGAACAAGAGGAATACGCTCGCGAGCAGATAGAATGGAAGTTCATCGATTTTGGCCGCGATCTCCAGCCAACCATCGACCTCATCGAGCTACCAAACCCCATCGGAATCTTTTCCTGTCTGGACGAGGACTGTGTTATGCCCAAGGCAACAGATAAAAGCTTCACAGAGAAACTACATTCTTTGTGGGACCGCAAGAGCACCAAATACAAGCGGTCGCTTCTGACCCAAGGCTTTGTTCTTACCCACTATGCTGCTGAAGTCGAGTACTCCACGGAAAACTGGCTGGAAAAGAATAAAGATCCCCTAAACGACAACGTTACGCGTCTTTTGGCGGCTTCTACCGACAAACAGGTTGCCAATCTCTTCATAGACTGCGCTGATGCAGATGATGAAATGGGCGGCACTCGCAGTCGCGTGAAGAAGGGTCTCTTTCGAACAGTGGCCCAACGCCACAAGGAGCAATTGTCGACACTAATGACCCAGCTCCATTCAACGCATCCTCATTTCGTCCGTTGCATCTTGCCAAACCACAAGAAGCGGCCGAAGCAATTTAGCGCACCTCTCGTGCTGGACCAACTGCGCTGTAACGGTGTCTTGGAGGGCATTCGTATCGCGCGTACTGGTTTCCCCAACCGCCTGCCTTTTGTAGAGTTCCGCCAAAGATACGAAGTACTTTGCAGAGATCTTCCCAAGGGCTACCTTGAAGGCCAGGTCGCAGCAAGCATGATCCTTGATAAACTCAGCCTCGACCGTTCACTCTACCGTGTAGGTATTACCAAAGTCTTCTTTAGGGCTGGTGTCCTTGCCGAGTTAGAAGATCAGCGAGATGCGCTTATTCGAGATATCATGATCCGCTTCCAATCTGCCGCCCGTGGTTTCGTCCAACGTCGTTTGGCCCATAAGCGCCTCTATCGGGCCGAAGCTACTCGGATTATCCAGCGGAATTTCCAGGTCTACCTTGACATGCAGGCTAATCCATGGTGGAGGCTTTTTGCTCGTATGAGACCAATGCTCGGAGCAACGCGCCAGGCAGCTGAAGTCAAAAAGCGCGATGAGATGATCCACCAACTCGAAGAGAAGATGCAACAAGAGGCAGCCGAAAAGCAACGAGTTGAAGATGAGCGAAGACGCGCGGAGATGGACATTCAACGCATCCAGAAGACCCTGGAGAGTGAACGTGCGCTTGCTTTGGATAAGGAAGAGATCTTTAAGCGCCTCCAATTGCGCGAGACAGAGCTCTCCGAGAAGCTAGCCGGAGCTATCGAAGACCAAGATCAGCTCGAGGATCAACTAGATGCTCTCATGGAGGCGAAAAAGAGAACCGAAGATGAGGCCGAGCATCTACGCGGAGAGCTTGAGCAAGCTGGACAGATCATTAGCAGGCTTGAAAACGAGGCACAAGAACTTGAGAACCAGAGCGCTCGGCTGGAGGAACAGATCAAAGAACTGGAGATCTCCAGGACACAGCGAACCGAGGCGGAAGAACTGCTGAGCCAGGAGGTAAAGATGCTGAAGAGCCACCTGGGGCTGAAAGAGCGCAAGCTCCAGGACTTGGAAGCAAGACTTCTGAAGACAGATCAGGATCTCGACATCAAGTTGGCAGCTTCCGTCAAGGAAGTGCAAGCAGGCAAGAAGCAAATCAAGGATCTTCTCGACGAAAATCGGCAGATCCGCCAGCAGATTGCGGAATTGTCTTCCACATCTACCAGCTATGAAGATCTTATTAGACGTAAGGAAAGCGAACTGGCGATTCTGAAGACTGACCTCAAGAACTACGAAAACGACCGCCGCTTGTTCGACGACGAGAAGCGGACATTGGCTTCCAAGCACGATGATCTCCAGAGCCGCCTCCGTGAAGCCAATGCTGAACTAGACGCCGTTCGGTCACAAAAGCAGCAGCTGGAACGGGAAGCTGCCGATGCGAAGCGTCTACTTGAAGAAAAGATCTCTGAGGATGCCGAATATAGTGAAGGTCGCAAGCTCTTAGAAGAGCAGCTCGAGACTCTCAAGGGCGAGCTCTTCGCTGTACAAAAGGAACTCAGCCGAGAGAGGCAATCTCGCGACGACGTCGAGATGCTTGGAGAGCACAAATACGACACGCTGAAGCGTGACTACGATGCGTTGAACGAATCGAAGATCACGATTGAGAAGGAGATGTACGCCCAGCAAGACGTGCTGCGACGGGCGAACGAAACACGCACAGCCCATGAGAAGGAGCGAAAAGAGTACCAAACTGAACTTCGCAGTCTTCGTGAGAAGTATTTGCAGCTAGAAGAGCAGAAGCTGGACGCCGACGCCGAAGCAGAACGTGCGCAGTCAAGGTTAGCTGTAGAACGGCAGGCTATTCAACAACGTGAAATTGAGGCCAAGGATCAGCAGCTCGATCAACTGGAGGCGGAGCGCGACGATCTAGCTGAGCAGGTTCACAGCTTGACACAGATGCTTGCCGACTCCGATTCGTTCAAGGAACGTAATGACCAACAGAAGGAACGCCTTGAACGTGAGATTGTCACGATCAAGGGACGTCTTACCGCATCTGAGAATGATAACCGCGCGCTCCTCAACAAGCTTCAACAAAAGAACCTGGACATTGCTCGGACCAATTCAAGAGCTGGCGACACACATCGGGTCAAGATCACTCAGCTGACACATGAGAAGTCGAAGATTGAAGATGACAACAAACGCCTTTACCGCCAACTCGAGGATGCACAACTCACTATTGCATCTTTGGAGAAGCAAAAGGAGAAGTTGTCTCTCAGCCTCGAAGACTTGAACCACGAGATCGCACAAGAGCATAAGACCAGCCGCAACGCAGAGAAGGCGTCGTCAACCATCAACATACAGCTTGCCGACGTCAACCGCAAGTTAGAGACTGAGCGGCAACTACGTACCCAGGCTCAAGCAAATACTCGCGCTGTTCAGACATCCCTTGACAATACGAACCGCGAACTAGAAGAATGCCATCAACAACTCGTACTTCTTCGCAAGGTGTTTGACCCAGAAGCAGCCGATGTATCTATCACCTACGAAGCCGCGAAGCCAGATATCGCTAAAACCGTCGATATTGCCGAGCGCCTTGAGTCTGCTAACCAAGCTTTGCGCGTAGCAGCAGAGCGCTATTCGCGTGCCGAAGCCCAGCTCGACGAATTGCGGGAAAGGCACGAGAGTGAACTCAACGACATGGATGCTCGTCATGCTAACTCAAAGCGTGCGCTATTAGAAGAGATGAACAGCAGTCAGGTCAACCAAGCTAATGCCCGTGGCACACCAACACACAACCGGAAAGACAGCGAAAACCGTCGACCATTCTCGATCACAAACACTCCCACAAACCAGCGACACATGAGTAATGCAACCCACGATTCCGCTCGCTCCGACCGGACTGTCGACACTATCACATTCAACAACCGTATGGACATGGCTGCCGAGCTTGAACAGGTGCAAAACCAATTACAGATGTCGGAGATGCAGAACAAGCATCTTCGAAGCCAGCTTGAACGCCCCGTCAGCCGGAATGATTGGCAGGAAGAAAGCCCGTCCATCCGACGTGTGCAAAAGCTGGAGCGTGAAAACTATCGTCTGCATGATATGCTTGATGATTCAGCAACCAAAGTGTCCGCACTTGAGCACAGCCTTCGTTCCGGTCAGCTCTCTTACCAGGAGGTTCAGACAAAATCCCATGAGCAGCTGTTTGAACTGTTGACGTCGCAGGAGCAGTCACGCAAGTCTGTCGTACAGGCTCACAACAACGCTATCAACGAGCTTGCTGACGCGAAAACTGCCTTCGATGACATCAAGCAAGCGAAGGTGTCTCTGGAGACTGAGCTTCGCGAAATGCAGATCGAATTGGAGGATATCACAAACGAACGAGAACAGGAGTATGCCAATCACAACCAGCTTCTCCAAGAGTTTGCTGATCTTCAAATTCGTCTGGACAACGAGACGTCAACCCTGGTCGATGTGCAATCAAGCTTGAGCTTATACAAGAGCAGAGCCGATGAATACTTTAGCAAACTCGAGCAGGCAGAGATCGCTGTGTTGAGAGCATCTCGTGCAGAGCAATTCGCAAGAACCCAGGCACGAGAAGCTGAAGACCAATGCGCGACGATCATGGCTGAGCGCAAAGAGATGGATGGTATGGTCGAGGATCTGCAACGAACAGTGCAGCGGTACGACGAACGCGTAGAGGATCTCTCAACAGATCTAGAGACCGCTCTGCAAGCCAAGAAACGGCTTCAGAACGAGCTTGAAGATTACAGAAGCCAGCATGCCCATGATGTTGAGGATAGCGAAACCTCTCTAGAGCAGACACGAAAGAAGTACCAGACCGAGCTCCTTTCGCTCACTCAGGAAATCGACCAGGAGCGCGAGAACATTATCCACGTACGCGAAGAGAACGGACGCTTGCGCGAAGAGATTGAGGAGCTGAGAAACAAGTGGGACGATGAGCTTCTCAACTCGTCAACGTGGGCAAAGGAGAAGAGTCGTCTCGAGATGACTCTGCAAACCATCTCCAACTCGCGTGATGAGGCCGCCAATGCGCACAACGAGGCACAATCCAAGATTGTCAGCCTACTCTCGCAGGTTCGCACGCTACGCACGAACGTCGACGACCTTGTGGCAGAACGCGATTCCGCCATTGAGGAGAAGAGGCGCCTTGAGTCTCGTCTACAAGAGGCTGCGGACGCACTGGATGACCTGTCTCGTTCAGAGTCCCCCGCCATGCGCAATGCCGCTGCTTACGACCGCGACCTGTTAGAGCTTAAGTCTGGCCTGGCACAGCAAGAAGATATTACTGCCGCTGCCGTTGGAAAGATGCGTCGCGCAGAAGCTCTCGCACAAGAGCTACAGAAAGACATTGTTGCTGAAAGAGAAGCAAACGTCAAGCTTCACAAAGACAAAGCTGCTGTTGAGAAGGGTCTGAAGGACCTTCAGCTTCGCCTCGTGGATCTGGAGACTAAGGGTTACAGCGGGTCAGCAGGCAAGGACGTGCGGTTCCTCCACGGCCGTATTCAAGAGGTATGTTGTCCCAATTTTTCACTTTTATCTTTTTGGGCAGTGCTAACAAATTCCTCTAGCTCGAAAAGGCTCTCGAAGATAGCGAATCGACTCGTCTTTCCGAATCTCGCAGTGTGCGCAACGTAGACCGAACGGTCAAGGATTTGCAAACGCAGATCGAGCGTCGCGACAAGCAAAATGCGTCCGTCATGGAGGACCTTAACAAGTCTCGCGACAAGATTTCCAACCTTCTCGCCACCATCGACGACTTGCAGTCTTCGGACTCTACCAACCAGCTCGCCGCTAAGCGCGCCGAGCGTGAACTCCGCGAGGAACGAGAGAAGAATTTGCGTTTCGAGCGAGAACTTGAAGGCTGGAAGAACCTTCGTGTCGAACGCCGCAGCGCCCTTGGCGTTCCTGCTGCCCCGGGTAGCGAAGCCGGCGACAACCGTTCCAGGAGAGGTAGCTCGATCGGCCTGTTGATGGGCGAGATGGGCGAAGTAGCCGCAGGAGACAAGGGCAAGTTTGGCAGTCTACGATCCGGCCTGCGACGTGTGAGCGGCCAGAAGGGTTTTTTGTAGTGGATGGGATCTCCGAGGGGCGGCGAGTATGGGGGTCCCGGTATTCTTTACTGAAGCTGAGTCCGCCGATTGAAGAAGAAGAGGACTTGGCAACGAGAGTTGTTGTTGATGATAACGATGGTGAGGGAGGTAATAATCGGAAGAGCGAGGTTGTTGAACAAGTGGTATTGGATTCTGATGAGTACGCCATGTTGGCTGATGCTATTGTTGGGAAAAACACCACTACTACTACGAACAGCGACGGCGCTCATCGTGCTGAAGAGATGGATATTGAGATTACGGATGATGACGAGAGTCTGGTTGGTGATGATGGCGATAGCGCGGTTGGCGGTATCAGGGTTAAGAGGAAGAGGACTATTCGGGTGATTATTAGGTCAAGGGCGTTTTTGTAGCGTTTCTTATGCTCCCGAGGCCTGGGTTGAAGGGGAGGTTGTCGATGCTTTACTTGTTTTCTGATCCTCCTGCAAGGCGTTTTCTCCAGCGTGTGCTTATCTTTTATATCCAGGGAACTTGAGGGATTTTTTGGATTGGCGGGCTGTGCTGCGCTTCTCTAAATGGATTTAATATGTATATGATGCATGGTTTATACTTACTTCTAATTCAATACCGCTACTACTACAGTAGTGTTCCTTTACTCAATCTAGTGCAACAAGACGTGTATTGATAGTTTGCGTGCTTACCCTGTCCGTCTTCATAACTTACCTAGTAAGATAGTCCATATTGTTCACATGTATTGTATGATAGTAGGTTGCGCGGAAGAACTACTTAAACAAGTTTTATAGTGTATATATAATCTAAGTGATAAAAGGGGGAATATGGAGGATGAATGATACCGTCAAAGACAGGTGAACAGTGCGATCGAACAAGAAGAAACCACGCTAAATTCCATCACCCACGAAACCTTTCCACCCCCTTAGCCCTCACAAGCAAAACTCAGAAGCGTAAAAATTCCACCCCCTACCCCATGCACCGCGCCGGCAATCGCACTTAGAGAAGACATAACATCCTCACAAATGCCACCACCTCCCAGCTTCTCCATCTGAATATCAACAGCCACATTCGGGGGTGCCGCATTCGGACTGTCGGGACTCTGAAAGTTGATACCCCAAAAGCGCGGAACCTCGCAGTTGGTATACTTTTTCTTCTTTTGTGGGCAATACGCCATGGCGCTGCTGCCAAAGCAGCGGTTCGTATACGTGCCGTCTTCGCACTTTGCAACCTCCTTGGCGGCGGCGGCGAGTGTGTCGACCAGCCCATTCCGGATCCAGGTCGGGTACGAACCGTCCGGGCCGAGGGTGACTTTGATGTTGTCGACGGAGGATGATGAGAAGAGTTGGCCTGTAAGGTCGATGGGATTGGTTTCGCATTGGCCTGATGTGTGGCATATGGGGCCCACGGCGTCCATGATGGATTGCGTGGTTAGGCTGCCAATTTTAACGGTTTCTTTGGAGACTTGAGGTTGGGCGTTAGTGGGAGGGTGGGTAGCGGGGAAAGGTGGGACGAACAGGTCAGTTTGATGTTTCCGTTTGCGTCCCATTGGGCTACGCTGCGCTTGTTGAGGTGGTCGACTTTGGTGGCGGGTATGATACCCGCGGTGGCAGTCGTGGCGAGCAAGGTCGCGAGAGAGATGGTGGTGAAGTACATGGTCAAGGAAGTGATTTGGGCAAGTTGAAGGCTTCCAGAGAGAAACTTGGCAGTGAGACAAGCTGAAGAGGTATTGGGAAATGAAGCTGATGGTTTGTTGTGTTTGATGGTCGATGCAAAGAGAGAAGGATACGGTCACTTTATACCCACTTGTCTCAAATCCTAGTTCACATCTTCATCATTGCCTGGACACAATACTTCCTGGAAACAACCCTTAGGCGTCCATCATTTCCGTCGTAGCGCCGAAGAACAAGCCCGCTTCATCTCCCTTCCCATCAAGGCAACCCAATCTGCCCATCATCATACAGCCAGCCGTTTGGTCATGTGGTCTGTGAGGCTGAGACCCAACCCTTACCATCTAAGAAAGTCTACCCTACATGGGTAGCTACTTCTCCACCAAACACTATCACCGCCGCCTGATAGGGTCTAGAACACATACCCGTAAATAGATCTAAACAAACCTCCGCGTCCCCCACACACATTGTGGGGAAACATGCGACGAGTGGCCGACAAGAAGCAGTCTGCGCCCGTTGCCTAGCTTGACTAAACAGCCTCTAAAGTTGCATTTGGCACGGGAGGCCTCGTTGTAGCCCTGTCTACTGCTCGGTCCCCGATAGGGGGGTTCATAGGCGCTCGTCAGCTGTGCATATAGTCTGTGATGGAAGCGCGCCTTGTAGGCCTTACATATTGTTGGGAAGCTAGTGCCGGTACACCTCGACAGGGGGAGGGGGCGGGACGGCACGCCTTAACTCATCTTGTTTCGTCTCGTCTTGTCTTGGAAAGTGAACAACTTCTGTAGCTGCGTGTACGAATCCAATGTCTCAGTCCAGATGGCTTATTTCGGGGGCCTATGCGCATACTACCGATACGGATGCGTTGTTTTATTTTCTTTAGAGGTTGTCGCTTTGCATCGTGAGAATGGAGCATGGTCCGATATCTGCAATCCTACGAGATGGCTCGTTCCTGCGCTAGCCCCCGGCATAACAACGTTGGCGGTTGCGCAGCCGCAGCCCCAGAGAAATAGGCGCCGCAGCGATGAGCGTGAAAATAGCCGACTAGCATGCTTTGGGGCCGTAATGTGGGGAAGGGTTTGGGGCGAAAGAGCAAGGAAAAAACTGCCTTGCGGAAATGTTTCTGCTGAGGCGCAGCGGGTTGCTTGAATCGCTCAGACCAGCGTTGAAGGATAAGATGCATATTGCACAAGTCGACGTGAACGATAAATACAATGAGCTTCGGAGAATCCGGCATTTATTCGCCTTGTGGTGAACAAATGGCACGAAGACTTCATGGCTCATGGTATAATCGATTTTATGTACGCGTTCGCTATGCCCATCTTCTTTTTCAGCTCCTACCCTTCTACTCCTTGGCTCCATGGACAAATAATCTCTTGCCCTGAACTTGTTGGTGTTGCTTCTCGCCAGGCTCACCAGCGCGTCCACCAAAGACCAATTGGCTCCTGAGCTTCCACTCAAGCGGCACGTTCCAGTGCTGAGCAGCCTTCTGGTCGATGATGGGGTTGTAATGCTGGAGGTTGGCACCAAAGCCCTCGGCCTCCAGGGCAACCCAAAGAGCATACTGGTGCATCGCGTTTGTGTGCTCGGACCACTCGCCGAAGTGATGAGCGTAGAGGGCTGCGGGAATAGTAAGTATCAAGTTTGCTTGCATGTGTCAAATGCGTTTTGTTTAGGAGGACTTACGGAAAGCTTTGCGTAGACCTTCGATGGGCTCGGGGTCTTCGTAGCAGAGAATCTATAAGTGTGGTATTAGCCCTTGTTCTTTCTGAGGCTGTGCGGCTCTCGCCCGAGGCTCAGAGCTTGCAAGGTGGGGTAGCTTAAGCTTCGCACAAGTTCCGTACATGCATCGCGAACCTTTTACGAAAAGCCGCTGTCTCGCAAATAAGGTGGCATCGTCATGCGAGGAAAGATTGATACGTACAGTTCCGTAACCAGCTTTGAATCCATTGATCTTCTGCTCCGTTTTGGAGAATTGCTCCTCCGGAGTAAGAGGCTTCAATACTTCAATAACAAAGTCCCAGAACTGCTCGTGATCCTTATTCAAGAGAACAACGAGGCGGGTGCTCTGGGAGTTGAAGGATGAAGGAACATGAAGAAGAGCCTTCTCAGCGAGATCGGTGATCTGCTTGTCAGAAATGGGCGACTGCTTGTTCAGCTGGTAGTATGTGCGACGCTCCTTGATAGCATCGAGGAAAGTCTTCTGGTTCGACATGGCGGGCGGCGTTGTTGAGAAGAAGGTAGCGGAAGAAGAAGATACAGGCAAACTTGAAGATGAGGCGAATGATGAAGATGGTGTCAGGCGCAGGGAAGACGCCGTCTTGTAACCGCCACCGACCCACGCGCGATGCCTGGCAGCGCGCAGGCTATTGCTCAGCATTTGCGCCATTGACTCGGATATGTGGAGCGGTGTACCCGTGGGAGAAGACTGGTCCTGCTCCGGCAATTGGAAGGTAGGTACTAGATGCTGCTGCAGCAGTGCGAGCAACAGGGCGAGCAGCAGGCCCGCTATCAAGCCTGTTATCAGGGAGCGTGCGGCGAATACGGCCATAACGTGACGCGACGGAAGTCCGGTTTGTAAACTTGTCGCAAGCACCGAGATGACTTGGTCGCAACGATTTGCCTCATGCTAGGTTTCTTTACACGAATCTTGGCGTGTAGTGATGCATTCCATGTGGGGAGTTCGGAGTGCCGGAGTGCCTGGTGGCCGACCGATTTGCAATCTATCTGTCAGCCGCCCTGCATGACGTGATGATGTGCATTACCGTATCTGTCAGGTTCGCGGTACGTCGCAGAACACCACGACCTATTACCGCTTGATTGGACCCCTAAGGGTCTGTTACAAGTTGAAAAGACCCTACAGGGTCTCTCCTCAGCTATGTAAACTTGACCTTCGCTATCGTTAGTTGATAGCGATTCGTCTCTAGTCAATACAGACCATATCCTTCCGCAACTCGTCTCACTTAGGTGTATTCAGTATTCACCATCTTAATTCCTGACATAAGTTAGACTTAATTTTCATGTAAGGCTAACTATAGAGCGCTTAGCATTAACCACATCGCTTAGTGAGATAACGTTGCAGAATGCGTTCTAAAGCACTCTGGCAAGAGCATAACACGTAACTGCACGTGACTAGACTAGACCGATGTGTTATGCACTAGCGGAGAAGCTTTGCTTGAATAGCTACTCTCGCAGAGTGCTCACAAATTAATGGCTTATCTCTTAATCATTCATGTGCTCCTAGACGCGACAACAGCATATGAATTCCTTGTGCTACTTATTTCGTCGGGCTACTAGTGATAGGCCTAGCATACTTGGTCATTATCTAACATCATGTCCACTTTCTACCCATTCCTTCGACTACCATTAGAGCTTCGAAACCAGACATGGAGGTGCACTACTGAGCCGCGCACTGTCGAGATCCGTATCGAACGCAGGTGGCCCACTCGGAATCGCTTATTGATCTCGCCCACACCGGTACCTGGGCTGCTACAGTGCTGCAGAGAGGCCCGAGATGAGTGGCAAAGACTGTATCAACGACTTTTCTTCGAGGTGGACACGCGACGGGGTGTCAAGCGGCGATATGTCTGGTTGAACTTGGACATCGACAGGGTGAACATCGGGACTTCCGAGTTGCGCGATTTCGAATCAATCGCATCAACTATCAAGCGACTCAATTTTAAGCGTGAGAATAGCGATCAGTATTGGTGTAATGCCGAGAAACGAAAACTCATGGACTTCACGAACGTAGAAGAAATCTACGTGGTCTGTGCGGATGGGTTACCACACTGGTGTTTTGCTCTGTATGAGCGCATCTGGCCTTGCGCTCTCGACAAACTGGTTTTCTTCGATCCAACGGATGGTCAAGTGGCGAGGGGCATGGAAATGGACGAGATATGTAGACAAATGACATTGGACATTGGACTGGCCCTCACCGGTGTCGCTTCTTCCTGCGGCGATGAGTCTGACGGCTAATGAACTGCCATCTTTCTACTGCGTATGTATGCATGGCACCGAACCGTGTAATCAGTCTCTGGCTCACGGGTATAAGAAAAATAGTATGCAAACCATCGCCGTACATTACAAATTCAACAAGAGCTACTTCCATCTTGAAGAACCCATGTAGGTGCTATCAAGTATTATAAAAAGGTCGAGAATAGAAACACCCCCAACTTAAGGTCGGCCACATGCCACTGCCCCAACCTTAACCTGCTTGTACGATGTTATAACAACCAGTTGACCCTTCGGGTGGGAATGTGCATTTGGGCCTTTGCCATACCACTCGCTAACAAAGTTACCGAATTTAATTATAGTATTAAACACGCCTGCGCTATAGGCTCCTTTGATGGTCTCTGCCCAGTCCACAGTTTAGAAAGACTGCCATCTACCTATAGTTGCGACGTGAGCCAGTAATTTCGAATAAGGCTACAGGGTGTGTGAACAGTAGCGCGCATCGTCGTTGAAACTTTGCTAATCGGGTATCCTGCATAGCTTCAAGGTAGTTCCCTGACCACGTACCAGATTTACCCCCAAATTCTGCTTCTTGATATCGATTCCGGTCAGTCTGTCACTGCTTTCAGCTGCGGCGATGAGAAATCGGCCGTGGTCTCCAGCACGCGCTTTTATGATTAATTCTCTTGTGGTGTCTATACACATCAGTACGAGCTTTATAAATACCTTTGCTTTAATATGACTTACCAAATCTCTCGAACAAGCTAGCATGTAGAGTGCTCTTCATGGCGGCATACAGGAACTCTAGTATCAGCTTCACTCTCTCTGTTCAATTATTCTATAACGTATTCCACCATCGAG
>LR132659.1:0-14908 GCA_900634815.1 Paradendryphiella salina | reverse complement strand
GTCAATACACTCGTTGTGGTCAACTCAAATAGTTCATCTCTTACACAGATTGTCAACTAGTTATTCTATCGCACATAGAATTGGATTGTCTTTACCTTTTGGTTAACATCGATAACTCCTTTCCACACGAATCGCCAGACAAACCGCACGGCTTACCGCTTTAGTCTATCTCGCCTTAGTACGGACCGAGCTTAGAGAAGTATAGCCTAACCCCGTGTAACACATACCATGCTATCAATCGGCACGTCTGCAGAGGCTATAGTCAAACCTACCTAGTGAGGAAAATCATCGCGCACGCGGAATTATACCTTCATGGGTAATTTCCAGATGCATTTCATCAGTCGCTTTAAGATAACCAAAGAGGTATCTCTACTCGGTGCCGCAAGTAAACATGCGACTAGCTCGCCGACCATATTGTCATACTCGAAATCGCCCAGCATTGCCCCTAGTGAACCTTAGAAGGGGAAACTTTGGTTAGTCGTTGCTTAATGCACGTCGGTCTGGAGCCACAATGCGCTGACTAACTGTCAAAAATCATGCCATTGAGACCAAACGGCAAGAGACAAGCAAGCTTACTTAGATACCTCTAGCCTACTGCTTCACAGATCGTGTCGTTATAGTCGCGATATCACTATAAGTTAAATGCGTGACATTAATAAAACCGCCACTATAAATAGCGTCATCAAGCGCGCAGGTGATTATAGATTTACCTTCTGCCTTTAGGATAGATTCCAAGTTTACTAGATCGCTAAACGCTATAGCTAAGTTGATTTTGGCTATTATGTCTCCTTTCTGCTCGTTCAAAGCGTCGATAAAAGGCGGTTTCGTTGTGGCTCGAGCCAAAATCACAGCGATATCAGCGCTGGTGGTATTTTGCGCTAGATCGCTCTGCTTAGTCTGGAAGCTAGCCGCCTTAACAAGACCCTCCTGCAATGGGGTTAAGATCTTGACTGAGGTATCAAGGGCTGCGGCGCCTTGTGGCAGCGTGCTGATCACGCGGAGAAACATGTTCTTGGATGTTTATAGTAGCATGATGACAACGATATTGGATGTTGGCCATGGAGAAAAAACTGCGTGCATGTTTTCAAGGGCACGCAGGATTTCTGTTAATGTTTTTCAGTCGGTGGTGTCTTGGAAGATTGGTATACTTGTAATGTTCTCATGGCGGGAAGCTGTTCCGAAGAATTGTAATGCTTCGCGAGAGAGCAATGAGGCTGCATCCTCGGCATGGCCCGTTGTAAAAGGATCTAAATGGGCTGCCTTCCTTCTCATTGCTGTAGCGTACTTCTGGTCGACAGTTGTTGGGGTTGCGGAACAATCTCAATACTCAAGTTGGCATCCAGACGAGGTCCACGATTGACTAACATTAGGAGTGAGACCGTTGATTCCGCAGGATATATTTTCTTGCAGAACGCGTAGTCTAGTAATGTAGCACTTGAGAGCACATGGTTACGCGACTGTACATCAGAAGCGTTCCGACTTCGCTATGAAATGATATGAATCATATTGTTTACATGAACCAAGATGCGGTAAGATGGTACTGATGCCTGTAACATGAACTTTAGTGACTGTTTCGACGGGCCGGGGCGCGGAAGCTCCCTTTGACGCGGACTGGACAGGCATCACACAAGAAAGATGTCGATGACTAATTGAGTGCAATACCCAATCACCACTAAGAACTACACGTGACGTCCGCTCTTGCCCTACATCACGACCTCGGGGTGCATGTTCCGAACATGCAACATCAGCTTGTCTTTCCTATGAAAAGCTGCGCCTCCTCCGCCTACACTGCGTCGACATGCTGGTACTCCGCACCAAAAATTTGGTTTTTTTCACGGCATGTATCGTCGTGTGGTGGCGTCTCAACTCCGGGTAACGGGCAAAAGTACGGCCTGTGCATTTGTCGTAGTCGCACATGAACTTTCCGTTTTCAAGAACAGAGCCGATCTTGTTTGGGAGGTCTTCCATACCGTCCAGATGGATTACGTTCCGAGGCTCTTGGTCCCATTCTGGCTCTACCTGGTCCACTTGGGCTGGAAAGCTATGATGTGAAGACTGCAAAGTGGTCGAGCCAATGTTGCGGTCGATGGATAGAACGTCCTGCCATGAATCTGTCAGGACATAAACATTGTGGGAGTTTGTGGGTACGGTGTTCGAGTATGGCGACATTTGGTTGGACATGGATGAGTCCATTATCCAGTACGGGAAGTTCCCAGTGCCGTACACTCTAGGTGTATCACGTGATCATACATATTGTTCGGGAATAGATTGAGCCTCGTGCGCGTTGTTTTTTGCTGTCCACTGTTGGTCTTCGATGCGCATGCTAGTCGTAGAGTAACGGTCATCTTCTGTCGAGGCGGAGGGGGTCTCGGTAGCGTTTAGCATCTCATCAGCCCGACTCAAGTCGTACGTCTGCATATACTGGTCTCTTCCAACACTCTCATCAGATTGCTGGAGGCTTCCATTCAACATGTCGTATTGGGCGAGGTCGACGTTTCCCATAGCTGGATAGATTCGTCAGCACCTTCCTTGGGATCAAACGTCGGAAAAGACCATTGAATCTTACACTCGACATTGCCGCTGTGCTCAAGTTCAACCCCTATCTGATGCGAACGAAAGGTGTGATCGTATTCTGAGAAGAAGGAATACACATGCTCCATTCTGTAGCGCATCGAATACCAGGGTATGTACGAAAGGGTAAATGACGATCTGTGCTGTCCGCCTTGGAAATCGTAGCTTTTGCTCCTGTTAATCTGCTCGACAAGAAACATGTGCGATAAGAGGGAAGTATGGATACTTGTATGATATCAAGCGACTGTGCACAATCATGGAGGACAAGAAAGTTGCCCTGGTGTGGCGTGCAGCCAGCATGAGCATCGACGGGCTACATGGCGGCGCGTCGCCGCAAGGGCAATGGAACGGCGATCGAGGGGAAAAGAGTGGTCAACTGAACCAAAAAACATCCATCCTACAGTCGAGGTGTTCGCTCTTGATTCGCCAGACTGCAAAACTCGTATGCAGAACATAGGCGTTTTGTTGCGGACCAACCAGCTGGCGCGATCCGAGTTTTGCGAACGAGGCCCAGGGCAAACCTCCAGACCACTGCTTACCCATACAGTATCCCTGCACCGACATTCTGTCTTCGCCGAGCAAAAATGTGACTTTTGACGTTCGTCCAATTAATTCTCTTTCATCCAGGTCAACGCGTCGTGACGTGTGACGCCTCTCCAGAGCCTCATTTGTTGCTCGCTAGATGGCCCATAAAGCCACCCTTGCCCGCACAGTCCGGACCTCATTCCAGATAAGCACATTCCGCTTCGCTTGCTTTGCGGCATCCAGCGACCGATTTTTCTGGTACTTCCACACGCTTGGCCGGAGCAAGGCCGACGATGGCCCATCCGCTTCACAACATGCCGGACCTGGAAGCAGCCAATCCTTCTCAGGCTGCCCACTTTCCCTTCATTTCACGGATGCAGCCTCTCAGCGGACAATTGGCGACTTTGCAGCATATGCCACATCCATTCGGCCAGTCTTGGCAGCCCTCCACCTACATGCAGCGCGATGTGGGGTCTGCGGGTGACGGTTCTCCCGCGTCGCCTGCGGGCCCACCAGTTCGGTCACGAAAGCGCAAAGCAGTGACTCTCCGCACGCACGAATGGGCGCCATACAAAGAACGAAATCTTGAGCTTTATGAGACAAGAGCATTGTCGAAGGTGAAGCAGATCATCGCAACGGAATCTGGTGACATCTTCAACCCTGAGTAAGCTATCACCGCTCGCGCAAAACAGGCCCAATTTTCCATGCGCTGCTGACATGAACACGTGCGCAGGATGAGGCAGTACTGATTACGAATAATTCAATGGAAAAAGGACAGGAATATCAAACTTCAAGAAATGAGAGCCATCGTGCGGAAGCGCCAAAGAAGAAAGCTTATCGAGACTAACAAGGGTCCGCTTGCGTTTGATGTTCGAGGCATGCATGTGGAGCCGGAGAACATCGAGCGATGGATGAAGAGGAATTGTGTACCGGATAGTCTTTTATATGCTCCGAGCCCGGCTGCATGCAAGTGGACACAGAGTAGATGCCACTTCTCCTGCTAATGCGCCATAGCCACGCCGTCTGCTGTAGAATGTCACTCCATCTCCGAACCAGGCTCTCCCGTAGCCTTCTCTCCGCTCTCACCAGTGGCTTCGATTCCCTTGCCTGGGGATCTGGGACTGTGTTACATAATCTGCAGATATCGTCTCCTACCTTGTCAATATCCAGCATCATCCAGCCTCGACTCAGCGCCTTCGATGGGCAAAGCCCGACCCTTGTCGAAATTTCAGCAGCGTTTGCAATGCTGGATTCGGTGGCTGCCGAGCTATCGCCCGCTGGCTTGTACTAAGATGTGGGAGGCAAAGCGGCAATAGCGACGATGATGTGTCTGGGTTCACGAATTTGCATCTTCTCGATTATCTGCTCCTTGCACAAGGCTCTCTTTATGAAGCAGAGAAAATACATGGATGAGTGGCGAAGAGAAGAAGGATAATTCTCGGGTCAGGATATCTCAACACCTTGGCCAGTAGGAGAGCCTTGTCTAGAACCTTGGCTAAGCTAGACCAATACCAGGAGGCAGAAACATTGGCAAGAGGATCGCTGGCCTTGACGAAGAAAGCGTCCAACACTAACGACATGCACATAGCGTTTCATAACGCAACCTTGGTGTCAGTACTGCTTCACCAAACGAAATGTAAAGAAGCAGAAGCCACGTATATAGAGGCAATCGAATTGAGCATAAAAAAGAGGACGGAACCATGTATACACGCTGATACTCACGGGTAGCTTGTCACTCACCCTGAGGAGGCAAGGCAAGTATGAAGAGGCAGAAACAATGCTCGTCAATTTACTAGCACCTTTTACGGAAATTCTAGGGCTTGAGCATCTAAGCACGCTGAAGATTAGGCACAATCTCGCGGCTTGCTTGACTATCCAAAGCAGGGATAACGAGGCAGAAATGTTACACAGGGAGGTAGTGTTCTCAAGGAGAGTGCTCGGGGCTAATCACCCCAACATGCCTCTGAACGTTCGAAATTTGGGATCACTATTGCAGAGGCAGGGAAGGCATGAAGAGGCACTTCAGATCGGATAAGGACATTTGGCAGGGTCAAGGGCGTGTAAAGTCCATCCTTGTTAGTGAATAACGAGCATTGTATACACTCCTTCTCGTAGCTCCCTGCCTGAAATTTTCTGAAAATAGATATGCAGCAATACTTTTCTTCTTCAATCATCCACTTCTGTCAGTGCAGTTCAATCACCATGTCATCCAACACGCCATCAATTGGTTCATGATCGCTCCAAACAATGCGCCAGCCCGGCAAAAGCGAAAGCGCGTAAAAGGATCCACAATAAATACTAGGTAGCTGGCAACTTCCACTTCGTACGTGACGAAAAGGATGACAGCCGAAAAGTCTAGCTCTAGTAGCGTCTTTTCGGTGCATGCCAGACCAGCGAGAACAAGTTATCTCATGTGGCAGAATAGTATTTCGGACCATGTGTTGAACGCGCAGAAAAATTGTTGCGCATGACGCATGTGCAATGGCGTGGTGGTGAGGAATAGATACCCGGGTCCCGCATATCACGACGCCGCACAGCAGCACACAAGATGCGCATCCTTCCGCTACCTAATCGCACCATCCCCTTGCCACTTACCCGGGAAAAAGCAAAGGAATGGTGCTTTCGCTTCTTTGCACGGCGGCTAAAGGCTTATTTCTCGCACCCCTGCCTCCACGTGCTTCTCAGCTTCTTCTCTCTCTTCTTCTGGCCTGATCCACCTGCGGAACCCAATCGTCATGATACCCCCAATCGCGACCTGAAAAGCCTGGAAGATAATGGCGGGTATCTGCATCTTGGACTGATTCACGGGATCGATATTGATGTACATGACCGACGTAAGAGGAACGACCATGGCCAGCGCTTTCGCGGGGCAGCAATAGCAGCACGCGATAACATCCTTCTTGGGCAGCCAAAGCGTAGCAGCCGCGAAGCAGATGGCCAGCCAAACCAGATACAGCGCAATAGCGATGAAGATGATGAAGATGATGTTGGACGGCTTGACGGCCGAGAACGCACCAGACGAGAAGGCTTGGTCGAAAGTCTGCCATACCATGGTAAGAAGCGCAATCGAAGACAGCTTGAGCAGCTTCCAGTCGAAAAACACCTTCTTCGTCATCCTGGGGAACAGCCGCTGCACAAGCTGTCCCGCAAGCATGGGAACAAACAGCGATAAACCAAGTTGCATAAACACACGCTTATAGATGCCTGTATACCCCGACCCACGCTGCAGAACCCTGCTATACCACGACCCAGTGGAAAGGTACATGTGGAGGATAATTGGGGTAAGAAACGGGCAGAGAAACTGGCCGATGACGGATTGCACCACGGTAAGCGCCGCATTGCCATGAGCCTGTCTCGTCATAACAACGTTGCTAGACATGGTCGTTGGCGCGCTGCCCACGAACAATAAACCAATCAACAGCCATGGATCCATAAAGTCGCGGTTCGTAGCGCAGATGCTGACAATGCCAAAGGTGGCGGCGGAACACACGAGGTAGCATTGGACTTGCACGAAGAGGTGCAGTTTCCAGCGCATGTAGTTGGCGAGCATGACGCGCGTGTCTAGCGTGCAGCCGTTGATGAAGAAGATGACGGATACGGCAAGGTAGGTTATTACGGTTCGCTTGGTGCGTTGTTGTGATGCTGGGACTTGGACTTGGGATGAGACGAGGACGACGGCGCCCATGGCGACGAGGAACCATTGGTCTTTAACGAACCACTTTAGCACTTGGAGTGCTTTTGTGCGCTTGGGGGACTTGTTCGTCGTATCTTGTTTATCGGTTTCCCGGGAATCGTTCGGTAGAGCTTGCGTAGATGTGTTCGAAGGTCCGGAATCGTCCAATGGAGGATCAACGTTGATAGAGTCCATGTTTGTCGCCCTTGCGGTTTGTGCTTCTGCCGTCATATCCCCAGCGCCATCTTGTTCTGACCGTCTTGTCTCGGGCACATGATGATCTGTACTCTTCATGCTCGATTATAATCTGGATTCGATAATCCTAGATCGCTCATGGCATGCTTGTAGACAAGCTTCTTGGCCCCAAGATAAAGTGAGTCGTCGGCAATATGCCGGACATAATCAAGTAGCCGAAGCAGCATACCATGACGCATGGAACTCCACCCCTGGGACGCAGGAGAGCGGGCAAATTCAGGGCCCGCGAGAAGAATTTATCCTCACGCAGGAGGGAATATATCGCGAGACCCCACGACAACTCGTAATGTAAGAGTAGCACCGAGATGAAGATGTACAAAAAGGGTAAAAACCAAGCCTGAGACTATGAATGTGTTACGCAAGAGAGAAACAAGAAGAAGAACGTGTCCAAAGTTAGTCATCTCGAAAAAAACAAACCGACCCCCGCTCCATACCTCCCCACGCGTTCTGTCGAAAATACCTCGGGCTCCCGGCCATCGTATCCAGGCAAATCCCCGCCCCCGTCCAGCTTTGTTTTGTTTTTTTCTTCTTCTCCCCTTCAACAAAGACATAGCGCCGTGTTTATAGGAGACACATCATCGCTTCCCCGATGGCAGCGCACGCATCGAGCGACGAGCGCAGGAAGCTCATCTGGGCGCGCGTCTACCAAGAGCTCATCCAGCACGCGGTACCCGACGCGCGCTTCAACTACGACTTCATGTCGTTCACGCCTGACTTCCGGGGCTCGGGCGCGGCCCTCGATCGCTTAGCAGCGCTGCCGGTGTACGAGGCCGCCACTCTCATCCTCGTCACGCCGGACAACAGCCTCGAAGCGTTGCGGGCGCGCGCGCTGCACGATGGGAAAAAACTGCTCGTCGCTACGTACAGGCTGCGTAGAGGCTTTATTCTCTTGGACCCTGGGCGCATCGACACGAGCAGATATGAAGTCGCTGCGGCTCTCGATGGCATGGAGAAGCCTGGTATCGGGCGGCCTGTCACGCTGGCGCAGCTGCGGGATGAGGGCTTCAAGGTCGACTTGTGTGTTACGGGTGGCTTGATCTTCAACGTGCACGGTGTTACTTTGTGGGAGGGGGAGAACCTCTTCGAGGTGCAGTGGGCGCTGCTGCGGGATATAGGCACTTTACCGTCTGGGACTCGTGTTGTCGCTGTGGCGCACCCATGCCAGGTAGTCGACGAAGTGCGGCTGGGTATGGAGACAATGACACCAGCTAGGCAGGGCGAGGTCCAAAGCGACTTTGTCATCACGCCTGAGGCGACGTTCGAGGTAACTGGTGCCATCAAGCCCGAGGGCGGTATTGACTTCGACACTGTAGACCAGGATGCCCTGCAAAACATACCACCGCTGCAGGAGCTAAGGGGTATACGTATGATGGACGGTATCATGCAAAGGGAAGGGTTTGTCGCCCAAAAGGGACATGAGCCGCAAGGGCCGCCTTCTGCCGATGAGCAGATGGGTATTAATATAGTAGACAGGCTAATGCGAAATTACAAGAGTTGAACCCAAGGATAGAATCCGCCATCCTGTCCATGAATGCCAAGGCAGTGTGGCATGTCTTATCCTGTTCTAAGCCTCCTCTTTCCAACAACCCACACCCGTTACTTTCCCCACCTTGCCTTCATTCACCAGCACCCTCTCCCCACCAACCCTCACAACCACAGCTTCACTGCCCCACCCCAGACTCGCCTTGCACACCACAGCCACATCGTCCTTGTGTACCTGAGCCCCGTGCATGGCGACGCCCTCTTCGACGCCTACAATCTCCAGCGCCTGGACGTATTCGGGCCGCGTGCTCAAATCAAGCGATATGTCTAGGGGTATGTGTATGGACCAAGCGTTCGTCGCTGTAGATGTGGATAATTGAGGGTTTTGCGCAGCGCCGGCCGAGTAATGACTTGGTTCGCCGATGAGAGAGAGCGAGACAAGAGGTAGTGGTTGCGCAGGCTTTGGCGTCGGCAACGCCGCTGCGAGGGCAACAAGGCAGCTGAAGAAGGAGGTTGGCTTCATACCGGCGGCAAGTCTTTGGATGGAGGGAAAGGAGAGGTGGTTGTGAGGTTGGCAAGCCGACTCTGACATGTGTTTTTGTGTTGCGATGCGCGCCGAGACAAAGCATATGCCAGCTGAGTGAGTGGTTCGCGTACTAAGCTTCTAGTCCAACCAAATGCTACGTGTCACTGGTACCTGCGGCCACCTTTCTTTTTTCCAGCTACGCAGACACAAGTTTCTTAAGTATTTACATGCGCCGCAATACCCCCCAGCGGTCCACCCAAGAAACACACCACCAGTGGCACAGCAACACCAAGCGGCTCCTCCCGGCGGGTGGTTGGGTAATCAGAATGGAAACACACTTTCCATGCCGCAAACGATTTACGCGTCCTTTCGGTCCGTTCGAGCAGGGCTGCGGAGAATTTCTGGTCGTGGTGATTGGGGGGCCATTGCGGAATTAGCCGCTGGGACTTCTTTTCTGGGCTGGGTACGGGCTGGTGGGAGCGCTCCGATTTGACAGGTCCAGCTGTGCCGCACGGATGCATGAATGAACCACATCCTGACCGTGATAGGAGAGAGGTTTGGCGCATGACAATAATCGGACATGCATGCAAGAGGGGCAATGCTGAAGATTCTATGCGAAGTCGCAAGCTGATTTCGAAGGACTGCGCTCCCCCTATCTTGACATCCCTCACCATCGGAGCTGAGCAGGGCGTCTCTGTCGACGTAGGGCGCGGAACAGGGCCAGCGCAACGTGCAAAGGAAACGGTCATCCCAGGCAGAAGCGCTACTAGGTCTATGCTGCAAGGAAAGAAGAACCATGAGTTACATAGAAGCTCCTCATGGCATGCGTGAGTGAGCAATTTGCCGTTGGTCAAGAACATACTGAGAGACCCAAGTATAGCCGGTGCAGGTGAACAATCGAGCCGGTGATCGCCATCCAACAGTCACCAGGTAGATGCGAAGGGCTGCCGCTGTTGTGTGGCTGGCCCGGTAGAGTGCGAACCGCTCTATAGTAGTCGATCATGGTGCCGCGCGCTATTTACCGCTGCATACTAGAGTTTCATCTCTTCACCGGATCAGTAGTTAGTAGCTCTTCACCAGACATGACTGTTGCTGAGAATATAGGTGTCACAGAGGGCATAAAGATATGTGGAGTGAGATGTGGAGGCCTCAGGCATTCCCACACGTTGGTCGTTGCGTGTCCAAGTCATGGTATGGCCGCGATCTGGTACCGAGCTCTCTCCGTGGATACTGGTATTCGCTGCGTCACATCTAACGACTTCGAGGTGGTGCAGGGTGATCATACTGCTGGCATGTCTTGCATCTCCAAGACTGAGATTGAGGAGGCTGGAGGCAGGGCACATGTCGTCGGGTCTACCCAGCATATTCAACAATCTAACAATGACTCCCGAAACATATCGGCACAAAGATCTTGAGATACGCCATCACCTGGGACACCCCTGGAGATCGTTCTCTGGTGCTCGACGTCCATCTCAAAGTCAATCAATTGTGTGCTCTTCGCAATGCAGGAGACGCGAAGACACCGTCCGCTTGCCTGACTGCGGACGGCTCGAAAAGTGGAGATCTCCGGAATTTGCCCGTCGCACCCCTCAACACTGAAGCGTCCGTACTCTGAACTTTAGAACATCGGGCTGATTTCCGCCATGAAGTTAAAAATCTAGCTCCAGGACTTCTTTCTACTGCGTTTCGGAAGAAGTCCGATGCGCCGGAACATGTTCCCTCGCTGTTAAGCATCGAGTTACCAAGCGGAAAGAACGTTGAAACGCTGCTCAATAGAAGTTGGGCGGGCCGGAGGGGTTACCACTAGGAAACGACGCTTTGCGGAGTTATATCCAGCAGCTTGGAATAGCCATGGCACATCCTTGGGTGTAAGGACAAGCTCCTGTTCTCGCCTGGGGCCCCTATCAAGCTCATGTATCGCTTCCGATGTCCCCTGCGTTGTGATGATCAAATGAGTTCATCGCAGAATACTCAAAACTAGGAATGCATGACCGTTGAGTGGCGTACCAAAGTGTAGAAGCCGTTAGGAAGCCAATAATGGGCCGTCGGAAAATTGTCTGTAGTCGGAGCGTAGCCCATTGCGCTAAACCCAGGTTTCAGTCATAAACCATGGATTGCTCGTGCGACAGTTCCTGTATCCGGGAGCGTACGGTAACTGGAACGATGGGGTCAAGGCCAGGTTTGCGCAATGCCCATCTCAAGTGCCGATGGCGGCGAGAACGAGTCAGCTAGCCAGTGCTTTGCATACTGTTCGGGAAGCCGCTGCACCCGATTTGGTATGTTGAAGCCGCGGCACATGAATAATTTGGGCGACTTTTCATGCAATTGTTGTCCCGCGCCGGCAGTCATGATGTTGACTTGTAAAAACATCGAGACTTGTTCGGCTTTTGAACAATCACGTGGGGTCCGCTCAGGTCCACAGAACAGTTGGAGGTAATGGGAGCAAACTCCTGGTGCCATGTTGTTAGGACCATCACCTCTTTGAGAGTCGGCAGTGAGTTTTGCACCCTCGGTAAAACATGCTGGTAAAGAGAGGATACCTGATTCCGCATCAAGAAAGAGAATCAGGAAATGCCTCCGATGGCCTTACGGGATGCGAGCGCTGATTGTCAGCGTAGGGATGTAGCCAGGAGGCGGCAGACACGGAAGAGGCAGGAGAGGCAGGATTTTCGGTTTACTAAGCTTAACCCCGGCTAGCCTTCATATGGCCGACAACCACCGTGAAACATCGAGTGACGCTGCGTCTAGAGAACCCAACGGCCCCATTGCGATGGCATCGTCGCTACTGAAGCGTCGCTCTTGAATATTGCCATGGCAGGAACCATATTTCGGGTGCATGGGAAGTATGCCGTCCTTACTCAGTGACTCGCGATGCTCTCTGCCGCTGATGGCATGCGCTGATCGTCAGCACCTACCTCCGCTCGTCATGATAGGATAATCTCGTTTGTAGGCACATCACTAAAGCGGTGACCTTCTGTGCATCCCCAGATAGCCCTGGCATGCATGAACGACATGCCAAATCCATGGTTTAGCGTTCTAGCTCCGCGGCGAACCGCCCTTCTTGGTAATAGCTTTCTCCCTGAAACGGACCAGACCCTGGGCTCAGTAGTGGGAACCCGCACGGAGACCCACATCACTCGTGGCGGCATGCATTATGCGTTGCTCGCTATAGCGCCAGCATCGATAAAATGTGTCTAGCTACGTAAAAGAAGGTGACCCCCCCTTCAAGCACCGCGTTTGTGCCGATTCTGGGGCTCCCTCGCTGCATGGGTATCAAGTTACTTCGACATCATCAAACAACATGGTCATACCCAATCGAGGCCCTCAGCTGCTTGCAGTGAATATTGCGTTCGTCACTACAGCCGTGCTGGCGTGCTTGCTGAGATGCTACGTCCGCGTGAGGATGGTGAAGGCTTTCGGTCGAGATGATTGGCTGATGGTTCTCGCAACAGTGAGTGGACCTGAACATCGAAGTTTGGGACGCATCTAACATGATATCTAGGTCTTTTACATATCTTATACCACTTCATCCTGCATAGGCATCACCCACGGAACAGGACGCCACCACCGTGATCTTCCTCCTGAAGGGATAGAAAACGCCAGGCACGCTTGGTTCTTCTGTTATCTATTCTATTCTGTGTCCATGATCTGCTCCAAACTATCTATTGGCTTCTTGCTGCTACGGATTAGTATTCGAAAGCTCCATACCTGGTGAGTCGTTCCGACAACGGACCGCATTGCATCCTGAGCTAATATTCGTAGGATCATCTACACGACCATGTTTATCTCAATTGTCGCTGGAGGCGCCTTCTTCTTTGTCTGCCTCTTTCAATGCTATCCCATCTCCTACATGTGGGACCGCACTTCACAGGACGGCAAATGTGTCGATAACACCGTCATCTCAGCGCTCGGATACATATACAGCGTCTTCAGCATCATTACTGATTTCACTTTCGCCATAATCCCCGGTTTCTTGGTCTGGCATTTGCAGCTAAAGAGGAGAGCAAAGGTTGCCCTGATCCCGTTGATTACCATGGGTTGTATCGCAAGTGCAGCCGTCATCGCGCGTCTGCCCTTTATCCACTTTTTTAACTCACCCGACTTCCTCTGTAAGATATCCACGATATGCATCGTCTCCAAAAGCTAATTCACATAGGGTCCACACTCGACATTGCCATCTGGTCGTCGGTCGAACAAGGTCTCGCCATCACCGCAGGAAGCCTGGCAACACTCCGCCCCCTCTTCTTCATCGTCATGCACAAGCTCGGGCTCTCCACACGCAATCCCTCTGCCTACCGCCCATCAGCATACGGCATGTCAGCCCCCTTACCCGGTAACGGCGCCTCTGGCATGAACTCGAAAGCCGACAAGCTCCGACCCGACGTGTACAAGCTCTCCGCGACAGTCCAAACACGCACCTCAGAAGATGAAATCACGCAAACGGGAAAGTTTCCCAAGTCTTCCAACTGGCACGGTACCAGCGCGCCATCAAACTCCAAGAAAACTACTCGTGTCGACAATTCGGACAACGACAGCGAAAGGAGCTTGAGATTGAAGAGTGCCAGGGATAGTGAAGACGATGTATTTCAGAATGGGATCCTGGTGTCGAAATCGTTTTACATCACGGATGAAGAACGGGGTTCGGTGCATTCGGCGCCGTACAGATGACGATGATGATGATGATGATGGATAGAGGTTCAGCAAAATACACCAACATCCATTCTCCAAACACCACGCACAACCAGTCTCCGTCAAAAATCCACGCCATGAACATTCGTGTCCGACCACCATTTCCATGCGTAGCAGTCACCCTTGAAGTTGCTGCGGTACACTCGGTCCTCCACTCGGGTCGCCATCGCGCAACCACACAAAGACGACGGAAGATGCCGTCTAGCGCGTCAACTGGGTAGATGGCCTGCGGCTTGGCTATCTCAACAACCTCGGCATGCAACACGCATGGACATTGCAGTCTCTTGCTGTGTCATAGCCGACGCATTAATCTTTGCGACTTGAATCACGATTCTATTGTGGCTGACTCACTCACTCCCGGAATAAGTCCATCTTTTGACATGATCCAGCAAGTAGAGAAGGGCACACACACGCACGCACACGCGCACACGCACGCGCACGCACACGCACACGCACACAACAGTCTGTAGCGCCGCAGCAAAAAGCCATTGTTCTTTCTCCACGGCCCCAATGCAGAAAAGGACAATTTTCTTTTCCAATGCCAGCGCATCACTCGAGATAACGGCCTTGTTCACTTCATTTTGTTTTGCATCATTTTTTATTGTTCTTCAGTCTAGTCCTTTGCATATACCCCCACCGCGCCAGCCATGGTCACTTGTAGCACGCGGTCTTAATCAAGCAATACCAATACCAACACAATTAGACGAAAAAAAAAAGTATCAACGCAGGTCCATCACCAAACGCGGTAAAAGTTGCCACCGTACATTCCCACCTTGCCTCTCATCCCTACGCCATTCTTCAAGCAGCCATGTGCGAAATATGCGCCCGAGCATGTGTGGTTGAGGAAAGGAGGAGAAGGAAGAAGGGGGGAGGCGCGCGAAGTTCAGTAATGTACATATCGGTGTTTTGACCATGACCGTTTTCTCCTCAAGCCTCACTACTTCCATTCTGCTTTCCTCTCCTTCGCACTCGTTTGTTCCTCTCCTGGTTCCACATCCATATCCCCCAACGACGCACAGTATATCGCACTACACGGCCAAAGTCGCCCTTCTTTGCACCCCAGATAAGCTCTTGTTTTGACACCACCATTTCCCTAGCTACCGAATGTGGGCCCCACATTCACCGGCCTGCTAACTGCATCTTACAGCGAGATACTACGATTCCTGCCTTTTTTTTTTTTTTTACCT
>LR132658.1:0-14898 GCA_900634815.1 Paradendryphiella salina | reverse complement strand
TTGATTGATGACCAGTCTGGTTACAACCCACCTCCCTGTTCATACCACGTGCGCGTCCTGATAATAAACCCTGTCAGACTCGATCCATCTTTATGAACTTTCGACGGAGAGGCTGAATGAAGTCATCAACTGTAGAGTAGCCACAGTGCACTGGAAGACGAACTGCAACCTCATTAGTGACAGACTTGCGTTATATCAAGACAGTGTTACCAATAAGTTTTGATCGAATGGCACTTTGAATCCATTTGATAGACCCCAAGACCACAACGTGCCCGCTAAAGCTGGACCTACGGCTCTGCTTGCCGAGATTGCCGCCTGTGCAAAAGATACAGTGATGCCGCGTTGGCTGGGCGGAGCAGATAGTGTGAGCTTGATTGAATATGTTTTAGCATGAGTCACCCTGACTTTTCTGTGTTCAGGTCTTACCAATATGGCCACACTGGTATATCCAATCACTACTGCTGTTACTCGAATGGCAAGAAGAAGACACAGACAGCTCCACTGAAGCCAGGACTTATTGGATAAGTCGATGGTGAAGGGAAATAACATGTACACAACCAAGAAGAGAATTGAAGATACTCTCCACAGAGTTGCGTACGTCATTCTTTTCGAAAGCATCGGGTAACCAACGAACTGAACGAGAAGCACCACTGGGCTCAACAGAAGTAAGGTTCTTGCAATTTCATTGGAAGAGAAACCAAGGCCGACGGGTTGGCTCGTTGCCGCTATGGCAGGGTACATTTCGTCAAAAGAAATGGCGTGCAGGGCAATAATTCTGGGATGATATAAGCGAAATTAATCTTGATAAGTGGAGGAGCTGGACCAACGCATGACCAGATATCAGCAGAACAAGGCTGCGTTTGCGCTTCGGCGCAGCCTTCACGGTCGAAGTATCTTCTTGTGGAACGATGAGAGGGGACTCCTCGTCCTCCAAATCTGTGAGCTTGCCTGAGGGTTTGGACATGTCCATATTGGTTTCCCACAAGTATGGAATGCAAAAAGCGACGACCACTATGTTATAGCATGCACCAATAGCGCAAGGGAGTAAATATGGATACCGAGCGAATAGCTCACCTGGCCCTTTGAAGCCGTACTTTTCTGCAGGCTGGCAGAGAAAGCCGCCCAGAAAAGGCCCTAACAGAGTACCCATGGCTGTGCAAAGCCCAAAGATCGAGAATGCACGGCCTTGATGAAGACCGTTATTGGCTGCAAGCTCTCCAATTGACGTTCGTGAAACGCCAGCGTTTCCTAGTGGAGATAGCATTAGACCAGAATTGAGATAATGAGACATTGCTATTCTTACCATTGAAGAGACCACAAAGCACTCTTGAGATAACCGCCATGGTCAGATTGCCAGACATGCCATATAAAATAGTGCATATTGCGGAGCCAATCAGACCGAACAAGAGCACTGGTTTGCGTCCGAGACGGTCACTGACGGCGCCATATAGCGGTGCTGTGAACACTTGGGCGATGAAAAACGCGGATGCTGTCAAAAGATTGTCAGCCAAATGTTTTTACATCCTATTATCCCCACACGCGTTGTTCTTACTGATTACGCCACACCAGAAAGCAACAGTGCGCTCATTTACGGCGGGAAAGTCGCGAACCATGAATACAACAAAAGAAAGAAGCGTAGTTGCCGCCAACGGCTCGGCGAGTACTATCAACCCGGTGAAGAAGAGTGTACGCCTAACGGCGGCATTGTCGTGGATCTTTGCCATGTTGATGGGACTGGCTCACATATGAAGCGTGATTTGAGGTGTAGCAAGGCACAAACATTATGAGCTTATATGACCACACCACATTTTCCTGGCTCCGTAGACTTGTGAGACCATTTTCCTAAGCCGACTACTAAAGTTCCATACAATGATAGACACAATTGTGCATGGATGACTCCGTTCGGCAAAAATAGCGGAGTTGCGGCGGCCAAAGCGGACCGCCCACGAAACCCGCATCAACTTTACTAACTATGCACTAGGTATCCATACACCCTCGCGCAACTCCGGTCCACAAATTCTCACGCAGTTCTCACACTATGAGCTCACTACTACCAATCAGGCTGTTGCGGTCTCAACTGCAGGTATCATGCTTGCCAAGGCAGCGCTAGCGGCTTTTGTGGAGCACCGCCCCTCCCGTTTGCCGCCGTTCCACAGACATCAGTGAGTTCAAACGGTAGTTCAATACTCCGCGTGGCTTGCACATGGCGCAACATGCGTAGCGCCTTCCGGCACTCCTGCTCCGTCTCTTCGCTAAAGCTCAGAGGGCGGGCGGTGCCCACTGCTAGAGCCCCACCATTGCCGTCAAAATAACCAAGATGGAAGCGGCCCGCATCGTCGTCCAATAAGTTGACCGTCTGGAACACATAATCTTCCTCAAAGAAGGGCTGCTCAGGTTTTGGAACATTGTCCCAATTCACCATGTGCGCACGACACTTGGTAGTGGTGCATTTGATTGTCGATGTGGTGTACTCGAACCAGTCAAATTGCTAACGTATAAGTCAGTGACGGAGCAAGAAGACTGCATTGCGGAAAAGGTACCTCGTTCTCCGGGCGGCATGGACTAGTGTCCGCATCTGCTGTTGCCGGCAGCCACCTAAAGGCGTTAGTCTGTGCCCTCTGGAGAGCGTCAGATTCACTGACCATCCGAAGCTGATGTATCCAGTCTGACCGAAGTACGAGTAGAAATTCGCTGCAGTCGCCGTGTGATTGGCTGCTTCGTGCTTGCTGTAATCGGGACGCAGTATGAGCGAGGTTCCATGGAACAGAAGCTTTTGAGTCCAATCTTCAGCGACAGTACGCTGAGACAGAGCTGCCAGAATTGTGATGAGGGACACCTTGACTTTGCTATGGACCACCATTTTGGGCGTATCGTTTGTATCGTGTATGCCAGTCTTTGGTCGTAAGGGAGAGTACGTTTTTATAAGATTTATTCTCTTTGCGGGTAGCGACAGTGGCGTGTACTCAGTAGTGGCTGCCTGCCATAAGACTGTGTTGTGGTGGTGAGGAATCTGCATTTGACACTGCGGGTACAGTCCGCGAAACCTATTACGCCACCCCGCAAGACGCCTCTAGCGTCGCCGCAATCCCGGACCAAGCATATACCAAACGTAGTTGGAAAACACTAGTGGCTACTCCTCTAAGGTTGTTATCCCGCCCTCGCCTCGCCTCCAGCCCCGTGTTGAGCTGAATCCTGCGGAGTGATACACTTCATCGGACCGCAAAATCCTTGAAACAGCGTAGAATCCTTGGTGAGTAAAGATATTAAAGACATATCCAACCGCTTTGAGGCCTGAGCGGCATCATCAAGGACGGCAACAACACAGAGTCACTCTTTTATGAATCATTCCACTATGTCTCTCTCAGGATCAGGAGAGGAAATTTCCATCATCGGGATGTCCTGTCGTGTCGCTGGTGCAGACAGCCCTTCCGAATTATGGCAGTCCATGATGACAGGCGAAGACCTGCAATCCGACACAGGCGCTCGATTTTCAGGCTACTACGACGAGGTCAACGGCGAGACCAAAGGCTTGACAAATGTACATCATGCATACCTGTTGAAACATGGTATTGATCGATTCGACAACTCTTTTTTTGGCATCGCGCCAGTCGAAGCTGCTGCGATCGATCCTCAACAAAGGCTTCTATTGGAGATCTGCTGGGAGGCGTTTGAAAGTGCGGGAATACCCTTAGACAAACTTAAAGGGTCGGAGACCGCCGTATTTGCGGGTCTTTTCACAAGTGACTACGGCACGAGTTTATTACGGGATATCGATTCGACGCCCAAATATCATTCTACCGGAACCTCGAACTCGATTGCGGCTAATCGTATCAGCTACTTCTTTGATCTACGCGGGCCATCCATGGTCATCGATACAGCATGTTCATCCACCGTGACAGCCTTGCATCAGGCAATCGCCACCCTCAAAGCTGGCGAAGCTGAGCAGGCTGTAGTGTGTGGAGCCAATCTCATCCTCAACCCCGATATGTTTGTCACCATGAGCGAACTCGGATTCCTTAGCCCTCGCGGAAGATGTCACTCTTTCGACGCTTCCGGTGATGGATATGCTCGCGGAGAAGGCGTTATGGCCATTGTCTTAAAGCCCTTGAGGCAAGCAATTGCAGATAACGACCCGATTCGGGCGGTCATCCGTGGCTCCAGGCTAAACCAGGATGGGCGAACAAGCGGCATTACATTGCCATCAGGCGAAGCACAAGAGGAGAACATCCGCAAGTTGTATGCCAATATTAGCATACTTCCGAGTGATCTAGACTATCTAGAAGCCCATGGAACCGGTACTAAAGTGGGAGATCCGATCGAGATGGGCGCTCTTGAAAGGGTTTTTGCGAGCGAGCAGCGCGACCAAAAACTAGTTGTCGGCTCCGTTAAAAGCCATGTCGGACATCTTGAAGCTTGTGCTGCTCTTGTTGGGATCATCAAGACAATAGAGTGTCTAGAGCGCGGGTTCATACCTGCTCAGCTGCATCTCCAGAACCCGAACCCCAAGATCAACTTCAACGAGCTCTACATTCCAACCTCCGTCGTCCCTTGGCCTGAGAGAAAGGGCCGCGCACGTATGGCGGGCATCAACTCCTTTGGTTTTGGCGGCGCAAATGGTCACGTTGTCCTTGAGCAATATTTGCGCACCGATGTACCAGAGACTACGTCTGAAGCGAGGCATTTCCTTATCAAAGTCTCTGCAGAAACAGAGTCTGCTCTTATTCGGAGTAGGGAAAATTTGGCTGCTTACCTTTCAGCGTCAACCGTTCGTATCAGCGACGTTTCGTACACATCGTTGCTACGCAGGTCACTCCTGCGAAAGTCACAGTTTTTTGTGGCTTCATCGACGGCAGACTTGGCCCAGCAATTGCTTGCGGAAGCTAACACTTTGCCTACTATTATGACATCTGGAGGGGGCGAAGGCACTAAGCGCCTCGCTTTTGTGCTCACCGGGCAAGGAGCTCAATGGCCACAGATGGGCAAAGAATTACTGGATATCTGCCCGATGTTTACTTCTGTCATCGACGAATGTGATGACATTCTATCGAGACTACCAGACCCACCTTCTTGGAAACTACGCGACGAGCTTTGCCTGCTCCCCTCGAAGTCAAATGTCAATAGCTCGCGCTACTCACAACCACTTTGCACCGCGTTGCAGCTCGGTCTGATCAGATATTGGCACAGTCTCGGGATCCGCGCTGTTGCGTGTGTAGGACATTCCTCTGGGGAAATATCTGGTGCCTATGCCGCAGGTATCCTGACCCTCAAAGATTCTATCACGGTCGCATACTATCGTGGTATCTTTATGAGTGCTGCTTCGACCACCAAGTCAGGTGCTATGGCAGCTATATCCATGAGTGCGGAGGAGTGCATTCGAATGCTGAGTAGTTACGACGGCAAAGTGGACCTCGCAGCCGTGAACTCGCCATCAAGTTGCACAATATCTGGAGATGCCTCCTGCATTGACGCAATAGTGGAAAGGTTCAAGGCAGAAGGTGTCTTCTGTCGCAAACTACGGGTTGACACTGCTTTTCACTCGCATCACATGCTGCCTCTGGCTGGGCCCTATAGAGCTGCTCTTGAAAAAGCGGGAGTATCACCCGTTCTGACGGCAAAATCTGGAACATCTATCACGATGTACTCGTCCGTGTACGGACGATCTGTCTGTGCGGCCGAAGTGACTCCGGAGTATTGGGCCAAAAACATGACCCAAACAGTTCGCTTCTGCGATGCCATAGCAAGTCTGGCAAAACTCGAGAACGTAGATGCATACCTGGAAATTGGACCGCATCCGGCCCTGAAAGGCCCTGCGATTGATAGTATCACAAACGCTGTTGGACAGGACCGGGTACCAGACTATTTCAGCACTCTGACCAGAGGATTGCACGACAGCAAGGTACTTTTCGCATCCATCGGCGCGATGATCTCAGCTCGGATGCCTCTGAAGCTCGAAAGCGCTGGTATTCGTGCTCTTGGCCTTTCGCACGCCAGCAACAGGGTCCTTTCTGATTATCCCCGCTATCACTGGGATCACTCTTCTGTCCACTGGGCTGAGAGCAGGGTTTCGCGTGCTCATCGTTTCAGGCAACATTGCCGCGACATGATCCTTGGATCCAGGGTCCCTCACGACACACCTCTTTCGATGTGCTGGAGAAATATCCTTAGAGCTGATGAACTGAAATGGCTGGATGATCGGGTCACTATGGGTGAGCCGATGCTGTCACCATCGCTCTTGCTCCAGATGGCAATCAGGGCTGGTTCGCAACTTACAAGCGATTGCTCGTGCGACGCTACCACTATCCGGCTTACCGACATTCACTTCCATGAGCCACCCAACAAAACTGATCTGTGCTCCAGCCGAGAACTTGAGACCCAATTCCAGTTGATTCCACAGACATCCAAGGATTATTATACCTTCCGCTTGCTAATTCAAGATGCCACCATCGGTGACCCTTGGTACAGCGCTGTTGAAGGCAAAATGTGGACATCACCCGAAAGCCTGCCATCACTTGAGCCCAAGACCACAGCTGCTGGGAGGGATGAGTCCATGAGGCCTTGTATGGACAGCGATCTGCCTAAGTGTCCTGAAAAAGTCGCGCTCATCGCAGCTGATCGCGCCAGCATCTCCGGCGAAGTCAAGGGGCCTGTTAGCTTCTCATCAACCGAAAAGTCCGATTTAGACCTCTTTGATTGGATCTTCAGCTTACTATATCGCCAAATGAGTGTTTTGGCTGGTCCTTCCAACTACACTTTGACTACGATCGACGAGTTCACAATCGACTTAAACAGTGTTCAAGCATCTCCGGCCGAATTTGAGATGAAGATCCAAGATTGTGTAGCAGGTCGAGGACAGGCCAAGCTCGTCATGAGATCTTCTGGAGCTCCTAGCTTGGTAGTTGCAGGAGCAACGTCCATTGTGGCTGAGCAAGAACAAAAGAGGCCGCCTGTCAACTCTCTATTCTTCAAGCCAACTTGGCTGCCTGATTTAGCTGCCATGAAGGCCTCAGACACTGAATCATTGGGTCTTACGCAAGTCATCGAGCTGGTCACCCATAAATGGTCATCTTGTGATATTGGTGTCGCAACAAAGAGCTCCGAAGTTCAAGCCTTGGTCTTAAGCCTTCTACCTGGTGCAAGATCATCCGAGCGCCCAAAATTTCGGTCTGTGAGTACAAGACTTGTACCCACAGGACTGATGAGCGAAAGAGTCTTCCACGATGAGGGATGCTCTCCGAAAGATCTTAGGTTGCTTTTTGTTGATGAGGAGGAACTTGGTGAAAAGAACCATCAAGTTGTGTCAGGGGGCTACATCTGCGTCTTATGCACGCGTAGTAACCCCGTGGTTGAGGCGGAAAGCGATCTCGAGAGGCTCTGTGCTGTAGAGCTTGATTCATCCACCTCAGGCGTTCTATTCCGTCGCAAATCGTCGGGTAGCACTGCAAGCGAAACTCACACGACTCTGAAGATCTCCACAGCCCCAACGGAAGCCCCACTAGAGGATTTGCAGTCTCTCCATTCAGCCTCGGAAAAGCACAAACCTGGTGAGCCTGTGGACCTGGTCGTCTTTGACAATAGTAAAAAATCGCTCCTTTGCCTGGTGCCACCCGGTGACTGGCTCCCAAGCGTTCAAAAGCTAGTAGCAGATGCTAGAAAGCTGCTGTGGATCACGACAGATGCAGATGACTTTCCTCACTGGGGAGCTACCAGCGGTTTCCTCCGTACCTTGTCATCTGAGCAGCCATTACTAAGTGTGGCATCCTTAAATGTCAGTGGCGATGTAACTCAGCACGCCCTCAAGGCTATCGTCGAGTCCATACTTGGAGCCATGCGCGGCGGGTCTAAAGAAAGTGAGCTGCGCTTTGAAGACGGACAACTCAAGATCCTACGATATCTTCCAGACGATGAATTAAATGCACTCACAGGAGCTGGTCCAGTGCATCGCGCATTCTCGCGCGTCACCAGTGTCAATCATGGAATTGGTCATGCACAGGTCGGTCAGATGATCTTGAACCCGATCAGACATCTGGATGCAGCACCCTCAGCCGCTGGAGACCTGATCGATATCGATGTGCATCTCTCTGTTATGGATATCGTGGATGTTCAAGACGCTTTCTCTCAAAAGGCTTCCCTATCTCATCCAGGACAATTCTTCCTCGGCTCGACAGTCCAGGGGAACAAGCTGTACATTGGCTACCAGCCTGGTTGTCATGTCAGGAGACTTCGACTGCCTACAGAACAGATTCTGGAAGTCCCGCGCTCAGAGGACCCTAAGAGGATCTTGTTGTCACTTGCTTCGCATGCGATTGCATACGCTATAATGACCCAAGTTGCCAGAGCGAGGCCCGACGACGTCTTCCGCATTTCGTTCTACAATAACAATACGAGTGCCTTCGAGAATGTGGTTCGATTCCTTGGATGTCACCTTGTCGACAGCGAGCGCCAAGCTGCCGATTTCAATCTGGATTTTGTGCCTGAAACGGGCTTTGCACTCAATGGGAAAGTCATCGATGTCAAGTCGGCTCTGCGCAAGACACGATTCAACAGCTCTTTGGCAAGGGCGTGGATCTCGATACCAGATCGTCAAGCGGTTCTGCCTGAGTATAACTTGAACCAAGTGCAAGTAGCTTTGACGCATGCTGCCCAGAGAGGTGATGTGGTCATCGTGAAGCATGACGATGAGCTTGAAGCGCTGCAAGAGTTTACGCACATTGGCGCCTCGTGTATCTTCCGTAAAGACGTATTCTACGTTCTGATCGGCGGGTTTGGTGGCCTGGGTCTATTTCTGATGCAGTGGATGCTCAATAATGGAGCTCGGAACTTTGCGGTCATCAGCAGAAGCGGAGCGGCTTCAAAGGGCGCTCAGGATGCAACGCAAAAGATCGATGCACTAGGAGGAAAACTTCTCGCCATCAAAGCAAATGCAGGTGACGCACAGGCTATGCAAACGGCAATGTCCATGTTGCGGTCGATCTTGCCGATAGGCGGATGCTTCAACATGGCACTCATCCTTGACAACTCGCCCTTCTCAATAATGACTCCCACCCAGTGGAATCTTGGTATACGTCACAAAGTTGACACCGCTGTTTCCCTGCACCAGGCTACTCTACAGGACCAACTCGACTTTTTCATCATGTTCTCGTCCATCTCCTCCATATCTGGAAACAGAACGCAGGCTGCCTATGCATCTGGGAACGCTTTCCAGAACGCCATGGCCGAATATAGGAGAGCAATTGGGCTTCCAGCTGTCTCCATAGCTCTTGGCGCGATGGAAGGTGTCGGGACCCTTGCGGAGGATACCGATACCCTTCGCACATTGGAACAGAGTGGCCTGCGGCTCCTGAATGCCAGCGAATTTCTCCAAATTGTGGAAGCTGCCGTGCACGAATCCAGGCACCAGGATAGACACTTGTTGGTCACCGGGTTCCAGGTGTTTTCAGCGACCAAAAACGCCGCCAAGGCGGAGATCACTCAAGGACAGGTCTTCTGGGAAGGATTCCCAGAGTTCAGCCATCTGTTCGAACACGAGCCAAGGGCGGGCCAAGATTCCAACGCGACTGTACCGTTGGCTCAGAGGCTCACGACTGTCGATGAATCAACAGCACAGGACCTACTCTGTAGCACATTTTTGGACTTCCTGGCCGGGCTTCTTGGCTACCCCGTATCAAAGCTCGATCCTACGCAGGCCATCGCTGCTTATGGAGTTGACTCCCTCAACGCCGTCGCCTGTCGTTTCTGGTTCTTCCAGCAGCTCAACCTCGATGTACCCATTTTTGACGTGTTGGGTTCACGCTCGATCAATGCAATGATTTCTAAATCGCTTGCTCGCGTCAGAGAGGTCGATCAAGCGAGAGCTCTGACAACGCTTCCGCACCCTAAAGACCAGAGATCCGACAAGCTTACTGCACGAACACTGTCACACTCGCAAAGTCGCTTGTGGTTCCTTCAAAACTTCCTCAAAGACAAAACCTTATACAATCTGCTTCTAACTTGTCACATCAATGGAACTGTCAACACTACCGTGTTCCAAAAGTCATGGCAAGCTTTGGTAATGAGACACGATGCGCTGCGGACTTGTATAGTGGCATCTGGGTCCAGTTGGCTTCAAGTACCAGCGAAGTACTCCACATTTTCCATGGTCGAGGTCCATTGCTCAACTGCCGAATTTCCCCGAGAAAGTGAGAAATTGACCTCGAAAGCACGCAAGCATCTCTTTGATCCTTCGAAGGGGGCACTCGTAAGTGGGTGGCTGTTGGTGAGTCCTATAGGTACCCGTTTCTACATGGCATCACATCACCTCGCCTGGGACAGGGGCTCAGTTGCGACCATCTTCGAAGAGCTTCCCCAGATTTATAAGAATCTGATCAGCGAGAAAGAGGCTTATGAGTCTCTGGAGGACGATCCTATACAGTTCATCGACTATACGTTATGGCAGAACAAAATACTTGAGACGAAAGAGCTTGTTCGCCCACATGAAGATTACTGGAGGACTCAGTTGCAGGGAATACCGGATTGCGTATCGCTACTTCGCTTGAGCCGAGTTGCTGAGCGGCCGGTCGTCAAGCAACAAGAAGCTTCTTCGGCCAAAGCTTTCTTGAGCCCAGCTGATGCAAAGAGACTGAAGGCGTTCTGTGCCTCTCACGCGGTTACACCCTTCATGTTCACGACGTTTGTTATGGGCAGCCTTGTGCATGGACTTACTGGAGACGATGACATCGTCATCGGTATTGCGGACGGCGATCGCGGCCATACAGCTTTTGATCGTATGGTAGGTTTCACAGTCAACATGCTCCCACTCAGGATGAAATACCCGTCGGACCGCACTTGTGCTGCTCTGCTGGAAGACCTCCGAAACGTTTGCTTGCAAGCGTACGAACATCGCGTGGTGCCTTTTGACTACCTTCTCCAGGTACTCGATGTGCCTCGCAAGACTAGTCACAACCCAATCTTCCAGATCGTTGTCAACTATCAATCACAAGGCGCTTTTCCGAAACCGGATTTCGGCGATTTCCAATTCGTCGACTACGACCACTACAACGCCCGCACCCAGACTGATGTATCGCTAGAGGTCGAGGAGTCAGCAGATGGATCGATGGAGTTCCATTTTGACTTTGATGCCGCAATGTATGGAACGGATGTCGTCGAAAAATTCGCCCAGATGTATGTGTTCCAACTGGAGCAAGTGATAGAGGGCGCAAACAAGAGTCTTAATCAGCTGCAACTCGCGTCACCGCAGGATGTACAAATGATTTCGCAGCTCCTCCAGCCCGAACTTCCCGACGGCAAAAGCATCGAGGGCATGCGAGAAAATCTCTTCACTAATCTTTTCGAACACTGGGCGGCCATGAACCCAAACAAAGAGGCTCTTGTTGATGAAAAAACCACAATTTCATACAAGGACTTGGACGAGCTCTCCAGATGCCTGGCAGTAGCTCTGTTGAGTACCGACATTTCTCCACAGGAATGCATCGGGGTCTGTTGTGAGCCCGGCGTCGAAATGATGGTTGCCGTCTACGGCATTCTTCGCGCCCGCTGCATTGTGGTGCCAATCGACCCTGACTTTCCCGTGGATCGAATCATCAGCATTGTCGAAGACACAGACTTATCTACAGTCATTGTGATCGAAGCTTCAAAAATGGTAAAGCAAAAGCTCATTTCAGCTGGAGTCATCGACATTCGCGAGGTGCCAAACTTGACGAAGCCTGCGAGAAGCGACAAGAAAGTCTTGTTATTGGAGCCTACTCAGACCGGGGATGTATTCTGTGCACTTTTCACCAGCGGTTCTACCGGAAGGTCAGTTTTCATCATGATAACTTGGATGTTCATCGAACTAACCCAAACTTTTGACGGTAGACCGAAAGGTGTATACATTGGACACGAGCAACTTCGATACCAAGGAGAACAGTATCACGAAGCCCTTGGAACAAATATAAGCGACCGGATGTTGCTTTCTTCGGCTCTCATTTTTGACATGTCTTTACACTCGATTTTCGGCACCATTCTGCACGGTTCAACTCTCATCATTGCCACACGAGAAGGTGACAAGAATCCTGCAAAGTACAGTTTAGATTTTGGAGGCTGATTATCATGACAGAACGCTACTCTGCAGAGAAGATGAATGAGTTGGTCGTCCGCCAAAGGATCACAAACTGCATCTTCACACCCACCCAGCTCAAACTCATGCTCCGCGCATCCAATCGAGCTTTGCTAAAGCAGTGGAAGCTACTGCGTAGTCTGACTCTCGGTGGTGAGCCTGTGCCATCCTGGGTTTTGACCGAGTTCCTCTCATTGAACCTACCACACACAAGTTTATTCAACGGCTACGCACCCACTGAGACTACGATTATCAACTCTCTCCGCCGCTGCACACCTCAGGATGCTGAGGGAGATTTTCTCCCTTTGAGTACCCCACTCGCTCCAGCTCAATTCTATATTCTCGACTACCAAGGCCGCCAAACGGCCATAGGAGTTCCGGGCGAGCTGTTCATTGGAGGACGAACTGTGAACAACGGCTACATCAAGAGACCTGAGTTGACCGAGAGTTCATTCATACCGACTAGCTTGTCGACCGACAAACACCAGGATGGTAAACCTCGCGTTGACGGTTTATTATACCGCACAGGTGACATGTTCTGCTTGGAAGCTAATGGGAACCTCAGAGCGCTCGGTCGCATTGCTGGTAACAGACAAGTGAAGGTTCGCGGAATGCGCGTAGAGTTGGATGAGATCGAAAGTGTCCTATACGCTGCACTCTCCCAACTGGGTACGGCTTCAGGCTTCGAAACAGGCTTGACTGGTGTTGTATATTACCCGAGAGATGATCTACACGGTTGGCTTATTGCTTATGTCGAATGCGTTGAAGAGAAAGAAAGCATCCAGGTAGAAGTGGGGAAGTTCCTCAAGGCGAAGCTGAAAGCTTCCCTTGCGGTCCACATGGTTCCGAACGACATAAGGTTCGTTACCAATCTACCCAAGACAACAACAGGCAAGCTGGACTACAAGACTCTGCTTTCTTGGGATATCAGCATGGCGAATGATCAACCGTCGAGTGGGCAGCAAGAGCTACAGAGCGACGAAGAGAGGTCGCTCGCCCGAATTTGGAACGAAGTTCTTGGTACCGACAGAGAGATGTGGCGCGACACAGACTTCTTCAGCGCAGGGGGCTCTTCGATCTTGCTTCTTCGAGTCCGAACTTCGATTTACGCAATGCACGGCATTGATATCTCCCTGGCCGATATGTTCGCGTACCCGGACATCCAAGGAATGGCCGCACTGTTGGAGCCCCAGATAGAACAACCAAGCCCCAACAGTTGGACTCTGTTAGACGAGAGCGACCTGGAAGACTCTGGAAAGCACACTCAAGATACCCAGGTGCCCATATCTGAACCTGACAACAAAACCCTCCAGCGACAGCCACGCTCGCACACGAAGATGATAGATTGGGAAACAGAAATTGCACTGCCAGCCGAGTGGGACTGGACCCAATCTTTCGGATCCAAGCCTACTTGTCAATCCACCATCGCGCTCACAGGCGCGGCAAGCATGATAGGAGCTCACCTTCTGGCACACCTTCTTCGCGAAAGCGATGCTGAGATCCACTGCCTTGCCGTCTCTGGGTCTACAAAAGACAAGGGCAAAGCTCATATCATATCTGCACTCGCCACTTGGAAACTGGATACCGGTCTGAATTCACAACATTTCAGCCGCATCATTGCTTACAACGGCGATTTAGCGCATCCCACACTGGGTCTCCAGGAATCCGAGATTCGCGCTCTTGACGTCGAGCTGTCAGAGATTTGGCATCTCGAATCTGATGTGTCGTTACTGAAGAGCTATGAATCCCTACGACGCAGTAACATCGGGACTCTGCGTTTCCTGATTGAACTGGCGGGCGGTACGTCCGGAAACGTGAAAGCGCTTCACTACCTGTCGACATGGGCGGTACCACACCTCCAGGCATGGAACGCCACAACACGCTCACCAGACTTCATATCTATAGAGCCAGTACCTATGTCGCATATGCGTCCAGGTCAGACCCAGAATCTTGGTTATCTGAAAGTCCGTTGGGTAGCTGAGCAGTTGCTGGCCGCAGCGACGGAGAAGGGGATAGCCTGCTCCATCTTCCGGTCTTCTATGTGCGCGCCAGCCCAGTCTTTCGGCTGTCCACTGCCCAGGACCGATATCAATCGTCGAATCTTGGCTGGTAGTCTACACACAGGTCTAGTTCCCGATTTTGGGAGTAGCGTAGGCGGCGGTATGAGCTGGGTTGACGCTTCTTTCCTTGTGCAAGCTATGTGCGTCCTCGCACGTCAGGCGAGAGGGGAAGAATCCAAGCCAGCAATTCATCACCTGACTGCAACTCAGCACAGGACTTATGCGGAGTTGGCCGACCTGTTGGGTCCTCATGTTCGACTAGCGTCGCCTGGGGAGTGGTTCACAGCGATGCGTGCGGATGGCAATGCCGAGATGATCCTACAGGCTGACGTTTTGGAAGAGTGGTGGGAGGCTGGATGGCGACCGTTTGCCATTGATGGCTCAGCAAGCCTGACCAAAGTCCGAGATGCGCTGGAGCTCAGCCCGCCAGATATTGACGACGCCTTCTTAAGGCAGGTGGTGGGTGATCAGCCTTTCTGATAAGTGGATTGATAAACTCCGTTAGAAAGCCTGTCATCGAAATATCTATCAGTGTCGGATCATGAGTATCAGTAGGGACGTCGGCAGCTCGACGCTGCCCAACGAGCCGACTCGGTCCTACTTCGGCTCTACTCGTCTTAGGTCATGTACACCTCCGTAGCACCCTCACGGAAGAACAAGAACAACCAACATCGTACAGAATGCATTCATAGCTATCGTTATTTCCTTTCACTAGTGAGCCTCCCAACAATAGTCATGTATGGCGGC
>LR132657.1:0-14914 GCA_900634815.1 Paradendryphiella salina | reverse complement strand
GTTACGAGCGCACAGACAGTATAACAGGGCCGTATTACTTTCATTTGACGAATGGTACGACAAAGTCATCCTAACTCCATGATTTCACACTCCAGCTATCTACTCATCAGCCACCCCTCCATGATAACAATGAACAGTATGATCATGTGATGCTCGCTAGTGGTTTCTACATCGATTTTCCATCGGACCGTCGTCGCCGCCTAAAGTGGATAAAGTATCCCGTGTATGCGAGATGATGCTGGGAACTGGGTCCGGCATGAATAGCAATATGCTTGTGCAACCTTGGATTGCTTGATTAGAATCTCCAATCTTTACTGGCCGATAGCTGCATCTTGTGGCGGCGAAGGATGCGGAGAAAATGCAAGCAAGCCCCAACACCCAGGCAGGACCAATTTCATCGCAGCGCCAGGGCTCGCCAGCCGATCACCCTGTTTTCGGCACGTTGGCCGGGGCATCCATTACGGCGCATGTCCATGGTGACGACTATTGTTCCAGCGTAATGAGCACGAATATTTGATCGCGACTGTGTTTTCGGCGTATCCATCGGCTTGGAGACTCGGCGGAAGGTCTGTCATCAGCGCATGCGATTCTTCTGGCGTGATAACGTGTCGATTGCTCGCCATGCCTGCAATACTGCATCAACCCGTCAATAGCAACACGACACCAACCCTCACTCCACCTCAGCAACCCCACTGATAGGTTCCGGCCGTGCAGAAAACACAATCCGATACCTCACCACCTCAACAACCTCCAATTCCTCTTCTTTCCCAACAGCGCCCTCTGTCCCACCTTCCATATCCATATCCACATCTGCACCCCTCTTCTCCCTCTTCCGCATAACGCCAATCGGATTAACCAACTTCTTACACTCGCCCGTCATCCTCTGCCCCTTGCCAATGTACATGTATACGCGCTTCATCCATTTCGTGTCGCTTGGGTCGTTGATTTCGGGACTGTAGTAGGGGAAGACGAGCTTTCCGACTACAGTAGATGGCGGTGAAGATGCGGTAGGCGTGGGGAAATGAATTGTGCCTTGGATCTCGAGAAGCGCGAGGCCGGAAGGTGTGTGGAGTAGCTGTGGGAGTGGGTTCTCGGTGTGCGTGGGCGTGGTGGGCGGAGACGGCAGATGCACAGGTATAGAAGGCATTGCGATAGATGGAGTCTTGTAAATGTCCTTCTATATGGGGTTGCCGTGGTGGTGGAGTCACGAGGGATGGTAGGAAGATGGGCGCCATTGGCGGGCAGTACGCGACGCGCCCAAGGTTGGTGGGGCAGCTGCATGGTGGGGGCATGAGGCAGCGCAACATGGCGGTAGCGATTTAGCTTGATTGTTCAGTTCTTGATTATATTTCATAATTATCTAGTAGGTACTACAGAGGGTATTCGCGTCGCTCTTGCAGCCATCTAAGCCCTCTTTCCGAAAACCTTGTCGAAGCCAGTGAGTGTTAGCCTGTACTTGACGTTGTCGTTTTTGTACACGCGCTCAACTGCCTCCTTGCAGCCTTCTTCACTGAGCTGGATCTCCTGTACCCAGCTCTTAATATTCTGCTTCGATGCAAGCTCAAACATCTCCTCCATCTCGGGCCTGTTGCCAATGTGCGACGCACCCATGTAGCAGCCGTTGGGGGCGAAGATCTGGGCAGGCATAGCTGGGAGCGGGTTGTCGGGGAAGCCGACCATGTGGAAGGTTCCGTTGACCTTGAGAATAGAAAAGTATTCAGAGAGATCGAACTTGTCGGTGGCATCTGCAGTGTTGATAACAAAGTCGAACTGAAACTTCCATGGCTCCGCCCAGCCCTTCTCCTTGGTGACGATGAAGTCCTTGGCACCCATCTTCAACGCATCCTCCTTCTTGTTGGGAGAGTGTGAGATGACGTAGGTGTCAGCACCCATAGCGACAGACCAAAGAACACCGAAGTGACCAAGACCTCCACTGTTGACGTGTTAGCTTTTGGCCCATCACCTTTGCAGAGACCATTCAGGATTGGCAAACTTACAGTCCAATGATACCGACCTTCTTGCCAGGACCAGCTCCTAACCTCTTCAATGGCGAGTATGTGGTAAGACCAGCGCACAGCATAGGCGCTGCGAGGGCAGTCTCGATGTTGTCTGGAATCTTGAAGACGAAGTATTCGTGGCCACGGATATGACTGGAGTAACCTCCCTGAGCAACGGTGCCATCAGTGTGCTTGGCACCATATGTGTCGACTGAGTTGGGGCAGTAGTTCTCCTGGTCGTTCTTGCATTGTGGGCAGGTAAGGTCGGCGCCAATCTGGGCACCGACACCGGCGCGGTCACCAACCTTAACCTTGGTGACCTTGCTGCCGACCTTGACGACCTTTCCAATGACCTCGTGTCCTACGCAGAGGGGAAGGGGAATGGAGTCTCCCCATCCACCGGAGATGGTGTGAACATCTGAGGCGCAGACACCGCAGGCATCAATGGCGATGTCGACATCGTGCTCCTCGAACTTCTTGAGGGGCAACTAGAAGGACGTCAGCACCACGATTGGCGGGATAATTAAGAGTGGAACCAACCTCCTTGCGCGTAAAGTTGCTCCAGTTCTTAATGTCTGTAACGGCAAACGCGTCCGTAGTCTCTGGGTAAGGCATCTTGAAATTGGGGTATAAAGTGTACGAGGAAAAGAGGTGTAAAGTGGAAGACTCAATGGAGGGGCAGGTGTTGAGGGGCAGCGGCACGTATTTCAAGCATCGGACAATCTATGCCAGCTGTCTCAGTCGGCCCATCGCGTCTGACCAGTGAGGTCATAACAGTGGACGAGACCTAGAATGTCCCCGCCGTTGAGCTTTGCAGGTCAGCTTGATTGGGCGGCGCTGCAACCATCAGAGCGCTTTCTGCTGTGTCGCGCATGGTACCTTTTCTTTGACCGTCACAGACGCGTCAACGATCGTGATTTTAACCGTCCCATCACCCTTTTGCAAACAGCGTCGACGACTAGCTCCAAACCAACCCACGTCGCTGTGCTCAAGTCGCGCTACTTGTTGGTTCGTTCCGACCGTGCCGTGTCGCAGTGGGACTCGTCATGTCGCATCGGAAGCTTTAGGCGTGTCTGGTCTTGGTTGTCTAGAATACCGTTGTAGGAATGTTTTATCACCCCATCCAAGTAAAAACATAACAGGTGGACAGCCAAGCGTCTAACCGACCCGTTCAGTCTTTTACTTGGATGAGGTCGTATGACGGCTGGGGCGACATCAAAGAATCGATGACAGATTATATTTCCGAGCTCGTTCCGATCGGGGAAAGGTCCGACGCCAGCTCGTTCCGACTGCCGAGCGTTGCCGACGTCATCATCCTTGCGTCGTATCCATCACCAACACTACATTTTGGTGCTGAGGTCGTCGCTTGTCACTGCTATCTTATATTCTACGCAACCCGGTTTGGATTTTCTCTTCTTTTTGCGTTCGAGGTCTCTCTTTGGGATGGACCGATGTTACCAAACGGGAATGTCGAGGTTCGCGATCCGGAAAGTAACTTAAAACGGTCGACAACGAGAGTTGGCGTGACATCAGACCCCGTTTATAAGACACATCCACGATACGAGCTGTTATAACTTCTTCATCTCTATCTTGCCATGGAAAAACTGACTCCTGTGTGAGCCCACTCGAATATCTGAGACGGGTAGTACCCCGCATCCCAGGTGCGGGGTGATGCATTCAAGGCTTACCGAATGCGGTAAACCGTGATTGAAAGGAAGTCAAGGCGAACCGCCGCTTTACCATTCAAACAGAGCGGAAGAAGATAGAGTGCCGGATTTTGAATAGATAAGCACAAGATTTCGAGAATGATTCCTTGGGAATTGTACGTTGTAGTTCCGCTGGCGCCGCTGTTTGCTTTTGACTCCGGCTCTTCACTAACCCACTCTTTATCATCTTGACCGACCAAATCGCCAAACTAGACAACAAATTTACCCATATGACGTCCTCCGCGACGTACAAGCCTCCTCCACCGGGCGAAGGTACCATGAATGCAGTGCGCTTCCACGGCCAGAATGATCTAAGATACGAGAAGATCGCGATACCTCAAGTCAGAGCAGGGCAAGTCAGGATAAAGCCGGCGTGGGTCGGAATCTGCGGAAGTGGTATGTGCGAAAGTATGAAGAGCAGAACAATGAAACTGACATACCTTTATACCTCCACGAGTATTTAGGTAAGTACTCAAAATGACGATTATCCAGCCCCAAGCTGAGCACCGAGGTGGTTAGGTGGCCCAAATCTCTGTCCCACAACGCCGCATCCAATCACCGGCGAAACAGTCCCACTCACCTTTGGACACGAGTTTAGCGGAACGATAGAAGAAGTCGGCGAGGGGGTAACAGATTACAAGACCGGGGACAGGGTAGTGATCCAGCCTATTATCTACGACAACACTTGCGGCGCTTGCGAAGAGGGCTTACAGAATTGCTGCTGGTCCAACGGCTTCGTGGGTCTATCTGGCTGGGGTGGTGGATTAGCAGATCACATTGTCGTTCCAACCTCGACTCTATACCATCTCCCTGACAATGTGCCGCTTGAGATTGGCGCGTTAGTCGAACCTCTTGCTGTCGGTTGGCACGCCGTCAAGATCAGTCCCTTCAACAAGGGCGACGTCGCACTCGTACTGGGAGGTGGACCAATCGGTATCTCAACAATCCTAGCCTTGAAAGCAAATGGGTGCGACAAAATCATCGTCTCGGAAGTAAGCAAGAAGCGACAAGAGTTCGCGCAGAAATTCGGTGCACACTACATCATCGACCCCACAAAAGAAGATGTTGCAAAACGCTGTCGCGAAGTCACGGACGGAAAAGGCGTACACGTAGTCTACGATTGTGCTGGTGTCCAAGCGGCCCTCACACAGGCCGTTCATGCTACCCGCGCCCGTGGTTGCATTGTCAACATCGCCATCTGGGAGAAACCATGCACCATCCATACCAACGACTTCAACTTTAAGGAGCGGACGTACATGGGCATTGCGACGTATGAGATTGGTGATTTCCAGGAGGTCATTGATGCGCTGAGTAGGGGGGATATGGATCCAAAGGAGATGATCACGCAACGGATTGCGTTGACGGAGGTGGAAGAGAAGGGCTTCAAAAGTCTGATCAATGACAAGGATAATCAGGTAAAGATCCTGGTCAAGGTTGGTGGTGGAGCGTGAGGGGTTTTGCTGTTGTACATGCAAATTGAATAATGGGCCCAGTATCCGACTAGTGAGCCATTGTTTGGATGGAGGAAGGTCAAACAATATCTCTCTACCTTTCAATTGTTCTTTTCTCGTTCTTGGTCATTGCATCTATTCAATGTTCCCCAAACTCTGCATTCCCAAAGACTTATCCAACACACGCCCATGTAGCCGTCTCTTCTCCACAATCTAATCAACCTCCGACCTCTCTCACTAAGTCTCTTCATCCCCAACAGTCATACACGTTCCCAACCGCAGATCATCACACTGTGACCCATCCTGTCCGGGCTGACAGCGCAGATACTCGCAGCTCGAGCCCATGGGCCCGCCGATCTGGCGCGCGACATCGGTGAAGGGGCTGTCGTTGACATGGGAGAGATTGTACCTGCGAGAGTTATGTCAGTTTGGATGGGTTGAGCGGGTAGAAGGGGGAGGGAGGAGTGGGTATAAGGGATGAAAGATGGGAAGAGATGAAAGGTACTATGGGAAGTAGTGCCCTACCAGATGCTGTCATTCTCCTTGGCCTAATTGAATTCGTACTTGTAGATGTTGTAGGATGTGGGTGTACACGTGACTTTGTCTTGGTCTCCTGCGTTAGTACATTACAAACGACCAATATTTCATCAACCTCAACCTCATCCTCCCTTTCACTCTCCTTCCAACCTACCTAATATTCCTACACCCTCAAGGCAACAACTAAAAATCCAAAAATAGCAGTACTACCATGTCAACAGCTATCCTTGACCGACCCAACAGGCGTGACATGCGTACTCCCAGGCTCTACTTTCACCTCCGCGGACTCCATCTCGCCGTTCTTGCATTTGTCCCACGGCTGGGGACTGGGTTTCTCGGCGATGGTTTGCCGTGCTTAGATGGGGAAGTTGCAGTTGTTGTGCAGGACGAGGCGGATCGATGATGCAGCGTTGATGGAGGTGGAGGTTGTTGGAGTAGAGGAGTGTTGGCTTGGTATCTATGAAAGTGTTGCCTATATACTGTAGGCGCTAATCCTATCTGGAAGGTAAATATGATGTAGCTCAGAAGGTGGGATACTGAGAAAGTCCTTCCCTCAACAGGGGTGAGGTCGGCGGAGAAGGGGGATGCGGCAGTACAAGTAAGGAAGAAGAGGACGCTAAGGGTGTTAGAGAAGGGAGGGAAAGGGATAGTAAGAGTAGGACATACGAGCAAAGACGAAGGGGAGATGTAAATCGTGGGCAATAGTGATAATGAGGCTGAGGTTGAGGCAATCGAGTATTGTGCGGTGTCGTCCAAGCGTTGCTCGAGTCGAAACTTGTGTAGACCTCTTTCTATAACGCAACAATCTATTCGCGTATAGAAGAGAAACAGCATAGAGCTACCATGGGAAAGACTTTATAGATCCACTGGCTCGTCAAAGGTCAGTGCTTGGGAACCTCCTGCCTGACCCTTTCAACTCACTCGGTACCCGCTACTCGTGATCGAGTGAGCAAACGGGCTAGCTTCAAGTGAACAGGCTCTGGCGTTATTGAGGCGCGTGAGCTGATGGCGCGCTCTCCCGAGGTAGTGTTATTAGGTAAAGTAAAAAACGGGCTCGGGGATCACGCGTGAGAGCAAGTGAGAAGTGAACGTTGTATTGGAGAGGGAGAAGAGGTGACAAAACGGAGCAGGATAAACGGCTCTTTTTTGTCGAAGACTCGTGATTGCACCTGTATTTTTGTTGGATTAGGGGAATCGGCAATGGCAAAGTCGTGGTTCAGGAGACGTACCTGCATGAGGTATATGTGGAGATATTCGGGCTGTGGAGTCAGAAGTATCGAGGGATTTTGAGCTGATAATTGCGGGGTCCTCATACTAAGCAATCGAAGTTGCGCTGTCGGTATAAGTTATATATCTATTGTTCGTTGCGTCCGAGGACTTGGACTTTAGATTTAAGATTTCTTGTCGAGTGTAGCACACTCGAGGGGTTTGGACAAGATCGTGTTAAGTTATACGCTTGATTGCTAGTGTGTCTTGCACCACTGTATTTCAGATAAACCTTCTACTTCGAATCTCATGCGACATGCAATTCACATAATGATATACCGGAAAAGGGTTCTAAATCATCCGTTGTTCCCGTATCCTTTTTCCTTAATCTCTATAAAGAGGCTCCTAAAGCTTACCACAGAGGACCGCGACGACGCTTCCAACTGTATCTCAGTAAGGCTGAATAGGCCAGTCACAGCCATGCACCAGGTCCTTCCCCCACTGGCCAGGCGCGCAGTGCACGAAGGGAAAATTCGGGCCAAAAGAAGTCAGATGGCGCTCAACGTCTTGGAACGGAGATCCATACTCTGCGCTCAGGTTGAACCAAATGCGACCGTCGTGCGCATCTCCAGAGTATTCAATCTGGTAGACGCGTTTTTCCCCTAGGTTGCGCGAAATTTTCACTGTGGGATTCGTTAGCGATATGTATGGTGGTATAGCAGTGTAGCCAGGGGAGATAGAACTTACAGTTGTGGCCACACTGTTCCATCTTACATGGGTGTGGAGCTTTGTAAACGTGTCTGGACTTGACTTCGATGTCCGGGGTGTCGCCGAAGAACTTGCATGGTAGGTCAGTTGAGGAGCTGCACTGCGCTACACTTTGACGGACCCAGATGGAGAAGGGCACTGATTGCGGACCTGCCTATGGAACTGCGTGTCGTGGCCATTAGGCAGGGATCGAGGCCGTCTGCGCACTGTTACCGCCATAATTATCACGATGAGTATATGGCAGTCAGTGCTATCAGAAGGGGGGCGTGAAATACAAAGTCGGTCAGCGGCGGTCCTCACGTGAAGGTCAAGTGCGGGAATAAGCGCTCGCCATGGTGAAGGAGGGTGAGGAACGTATGAGCAAGATTCCGTGATAGAAGTCCGTGCGCAAGGAGGGTGAATTGCACGATCACGGGAGTTGTAATAGGAGTTTGGTATGGAATATAAATTCTCGTAGTCTTTCGAGTGGTCCACGAAAGGGCCCAGTTGCAGATTTATAGAGAAAATGGCGGGTTATTACCAACGCTCCATGCCGCTTGATTGCCTTCTAAAATTTGTGAGGACAAACCTGAGTCCGTAAAGCAAACAGCAGTTGGGGAAAGGACCCAGCAGTGGACGTACAAAGCTGTCAAAGTCCCAGTAGTTGCCACGGTCAACCCTCACATCATAGACTTTGCAGCGTGCCAGCCGGCCGCCCAATGCCAAAGCCTCGCGTCGACCGTCTTTCCTTCCTTATCATACTTGACCAGGCGCTCATATAGCTCGTCAAGAGGCACAACCACCCTCTCAATGAACTCGCCATCGTCTAGCGCCTGCTCCGGCTCTTTGTCCCCCTCCTTCAAGTTGACCTCCACCATAGCAAGCTGCATATTCGCCGTGCTCAAGCCAGGATCAGACACGATCGTGGGACTGATGAATTTGAGCTTGCCCTTGTACCCAGTCTCTTCGTGTAGCTCGCGCACGCTTGCCTCGCTGGGTGACTCTTTCTCATCGACGAGGCCCGCGGGAAGCTCGACGCATACTGCGTTGACAGGAGGGCGGTACTGCAGAATGATGATGGTAGAAGGTGGGCGGGAAGGGTGACGGATGATAGTGGTGATAGCGACGGCGTCTACGCCTGCCTTTCCTCGAGTTTTGCGTGCAGCAGCCTCCCACACACGATCTTTGCCCGTCTGATCTTGCCAAGAAATCTTTTGGAACTCGATCCATTTGGCATCGGTGGCGGGCAGCTCTTCTACCTTGACGACCTTGGGTTCTTGCGGCATGTTGTAGGCTGCACAGAGGCAAGGTGGGGTGTGGAAGGTGCGCAACGAATAGCTGTTGCGGGGTAATGATACTCGCAATTGGTATGATGCACGAGAAACAAGATGGATTGCTGCACTCAAATGTCGTGTGACTCGAGATATTGGGCTCCTGTACATTGACGATGGTGATGTTTGTGGGCAACAGTCGGAGTACAGATCGGTGACGTACGAGACTTGGAGCTAAGCGTCGCGTTGTCGCGAAAGCACGTGCAAATGGACATGACGAATGCGCAGACTGCTACTACGTCGCAAAGCAAGCTTCACAAAAAATGACGATCTAATTTCGAGCAGGCGATCTAACAATCATAAGGATGCCAAGACGACCGACCTAATCTATCCCCTCACATTCCCCCATCAACCGCCCGTCCCCCTAACATCCCTCAACCTCACCACCAACGGACTCTTTTCCCACGTATTATACGCCCTCAGTCCTTCAAATTCCCCCTTTGGATCCCACAACGCCCCTTCCCCCTCCTCAAACTCCACATCGAAATGCCACAGCAGCGCCCCCAAGATAAGCCTAAGTTCCACATACGTCAGATTGCGTCCAATACATCCGCGGGGCCCCGTAGAAAAGGGTTGAGCCGCCTTCTTGACGTCGCCGGCGAACCTGCTCTTCGTGTCCGGGGTGTCGAGAAAGCGCTCCGGAAGAAAAGTGTCGGGGAGGTAAAAGTTGGACGCGGAGTGCGAGGCGCCCCAGGACGAAACGCAGACTGATGTGTTTTCTGGGACGCTGTGGCCGTCGATTAGCGAACCGCCGGCTGGTACGGTACGTAAGAGGCCGATGGGTACAGGGGGAAAGATACGCAGACCCTCTTCTATGCAAGCATTCATGTACGGTAGACTGCCTAGCACATCCATATTGATATCCGCTTCAGTTTTACACGCGGCTCTAATCTCATTCTTGAGTTTCTGGAACTTGGCCGGGCTACGCAGGAGGTAGTTTGTCAATCCACAGAGTTGGGTGGCCGTTGTTTCACTGCCGGCGACGATGAAGAGAGCGGCGTTCATGATGATTTCATCGTCGCTAACTTCGTTCCTCTTCGAGCGCTGCTGGAGTATGTACCAGATGAAGTCGCGGTGGTCGGTTTTCTCATGCAGTCGCTTCACTGTTTTTTCTGTCGAGTTGCGTAGGTGCCGGAAGCGCCGCTCGCGGACAGCTGTGGGGATGCACCACATGAGAAACTTTTGGACGAAGGAACCGGGGGCGGCGAAGCGACGCGTCGCTTGCTCGATGGCGCCGGACTTTATGGCTTCGTAGATCAAGACTACCCATTCTGCGGACTCGGAGCCTTCGCCTAGGGTGAGATTAGTGCTGCAGCATAGCACACCGGTTTGTGCTTGTGTCTGGACGTGAGACATACCTTCTCGAAGACATCCAAACGGTTCTCCAAAGCTCAGGTCTCCTATAATATCAAATGTGCAAAAGTTGAACCAGGAAACCATGTTTGCGGGCTCGCCCCGCTGCGCCTTTTCTCTCAACCTATCCACAAACAGGTTTACGTAGCCTCTTAAGATGGGTTCCTGTTCAAGCAACGCTTGTTTGGAGAAGGCATGAGCCAGAGCTCTTCGCTGCCTCGCATGATGGATGTCCGGTGCCATAGTCAAATTCGTGGCTCCTGGAATGGCCTCCACCGCGCCAACATGGATGGGGTCCTTGTCCATATTAGCGAGTCCAACACGGTGGCCATAGATATCGTCCCAGGCCTTGGCCGTATTGAACGAGAGCTCATTGGGCATGACGCGAACGACGGGTCCGTATTTGTCATGATGCACCTTGTAGTCGAAAGAGATGCGACCGCGAAGAAGCGATATTATTGACGGTATGGGCGATATGCGCCATAGTAGTGGCCCTGGGTATTTGGCGAGGGGATGAAGTGTGAGGTTATATACTGCTGTCCAGAAGACATATGCAATGAACTGGGACGGTCAGGCAGATGTTTCCAAAAGACTGTGAGGACGACATACTGCAATTGGCGCCCATATCGCGACCTGGCGAAGACGCTCTTCGTCTACAACACCCATTGCGAAATTGTTCGCGATGTTGCTTCAAGAGACAAAGCGCACTAGTCCACGCTTGGGTTTGGACAGATGTGATAGAATGGGAAATGCAAGCCTAGGCATAGACACCAGCTGCACCAGCTGTTCAGATATAATATTCCAGACAGGTCCCTGTAGCCATGACGCTACAAACCCTGGGACGTACAGAGCCGCCGTTTCCCGTCATTCGCGTGGCGGCAGCTCCTCGCCAAAGCATTTCCGACTTCACTTCTGCGGAGTAGAGATCACGCTTGGCTGGATCGGCCCACGTTTGGCATTGACAGTAGACTAAACCCGTGCAGACGCGATGCCAATGTTCCATGACACAATGCCCTTCTGGATGCAGGATTGCATACGTCGCTGAATGAGATGCAATTCATCATATTTGTTGAAAACGGCAATCTCCCAAGTTGAGGTCTTGGAAATGTTTTAGCGTAATGGGGCGTAGAGAAGGCTGACCCCGCATGTTGACCCCGCGCCAGATGCTTGGCGAAGGAATAGACCAGACACATGGACGATTCGTGCATGGACTGGCGACCACGACGTTTGAATCGTGTCATGGCTCAGTAGTATCCGCCATGAATTCTGACTGTGTCGTGTGGGTGGCGTGATGGTGTCAGATAACTACAAACAGATGGCCCTGGCGGTTTGGTTCGTTGACACATGTGAAGCAGACGGAACCTCTGCTACAGCTACAGCACTTGGTCATTTCATTTCTTAACTGTAACAGGCGGCGTTATCTTCTCCCCACGACTGGCCGCTCTAATGGCGTCGAACCAAATCCTGCCCATGTGTGAGTACCCGACATAAGACCTGCCACTGTTAGCATCGCGTCCGTACATCTTAGCGCAGAAAACTTACGGATGCAGGCCGTCAACTAGTTCCTGCGTTCCGATAACGCTGTGATCCACGACGCTAAGCTTAAACCCTTTCTTCGCACGCTCATTCACGACCACCGACAGCGCATCATTGAAGACCCTAATATTTCCCGTTGTTTCCTTCTTCGCCGCGCGTACAATCTTCGCAACGAGCACCACGGCATCTGGACAAGTCTCCAGGATATCATCGAGAAGGGCGCCCAATCGCTTCGGCGCGTCGATCCACCTCTCATCTGGACGGTCCGGGCGATCCAGATCGTGTGTGCCGACATGTACCAATACGATGTTGGGTCGCATGTCCAATCCTGCCTTGATAGCGCCCCTTAGTTCACTTATTGTAGCGCCAACGTGTCCCTCGTTGTCGTCGTCAAACATCAGCCCCGAGTGTTGCGTCCCGACAAAGTCGACGGAGTGGTAGCGTGCGCGCACAAGCTCTCGCAGGAGGGGATCCCGGTACCCATTTGTGCCGTTTTCTTGACTCGCAGGGTGCCAGCCCCATGTTATCGAATCGCCAAGGGGAAGTATGCGGAGTGGGATATGGAGGTTTGCGCGACGTGGTTTATGAGGAAGGCGGAAGACGAAAAAGACCACTGGTGGTAGGTTAGTGCTAAGTCCGGGAGGTGGTTGCAGCGCCCGTGATGAGAAAGCGAACAAGGTAGACTGCGCCTTTGCTCTCCTGCTAAGGGGGTATTGTGGACTTGTAACGCGACAAGGCGGACAACTCGATCGTTAGCAGGGGAATAGCAGTCGCAACTTACTTAGACACAACACAGCAACTACCGCCAGACCTTTCAAAGCCGCCCTGTATCGGGAGCCTCCCATGATTGGGATCATGTTGGCTTGTTGGATGCATTCATCTGCTGCGCGGTTTCTTGCTTTGTCGGCGCATGGTCGAAGCCGCGTGGCTACCCCGTGTCCAACTGTTGGTTGATTGAAAACGCCATAGCGTTACAGAGACAGGGGTCTTGCACCATCATAGATACGGTAATCTAGGCTAAGCTCCAGCATAGCAGACACGCTGCCATTGCACGTGCAGGTGAATAGTAACGAGTACAAGATGATGGAAAGTGAAGACGCATCAATTGACGCGTGTTTAGGATCGCGCACCAGGGCAGCGCTTCGCTACGCTAATCGAAGCACCAAGGTGGAGACACCCAATGTCTACAGTACTAAATACCCGATCGCTTGTCGCTACATTCCTCTTGGCCCGCATCATGGAATCACCTTGGCCTTTCTCATGCGATCAAACGCAGTAGTCCAAGTTTCCCTTGTCCCAATCTCCTCTGTGTATCCGACTCTGTGCGAAGCTTCCATGCTCATCTGCCGATCAAAGTCGAACATTGTCATGATGAAGTACTACCACGTGTCAACCTCCTTCTCCCTTGCACACAGAGACTTGTGAACTTACCTGGAACCCCGGATGCGTGATATCGCTATCCACACTTCCGTGTTTAAGACCGTATTTCGTCTCCAGCTCTCGCCATTCTTTCTTGTGGGCGTCGATGTATGCGCCAGGCTGTGGTGAGCCCTCCTTAGGGCCAGTGCCCTTCAGACCAAAGTAGTCGCAGATGACCGGCCATTTCCCACTCCAGCTGTCTTCCTGCCCGCCAACGTTGAAGCTTTGCGATGCCGTTTTTTCTGGGTGCAAAGATGCGTGTATAGAGAAATGCGCGACCATGTCTTGCGGGGACTCATTGTACTTGTTCACCCATGACTTCTCGGTCCCAGGGAATGGACACTTGGCTCCCTCGCCTTCGATCGATCGGTATAGCGAAAGGTACAGTGCTAGCGTTTGTGCGAGACAATAGGCATTATTGTTCGGTACGAAACCGATGATATTGTCAGGACGAACCTCACACCAATTCCAGCTCTTTCCCTTGGAGATACGCCTTAGACAATTGATTTGGTTGTAATAGAAGAGCTGAGAAAGGTATGGTTCAGGAATTGGTGGCAAGGTCTCTTTCAGTGGTAGGTCGTTTGCGAACGGGAACTTGTCTAACATTTGGCAACCGTATATCTTCGTACCTGTTGGAAGAAGCACATAGGAGAGTTTGGAGGACAAATGATCTATCGCAGTGACGGCGCGCTCCAGCATGGCTTCGTTGGTCTTGCATTCAGATTCTGGGTCGTCTATCTGCTTGTATGCTAGACCGCGTTAGATGTGCTTGCGCCCCTAGAGGCACTCTACTCACAGTAGAAGTACACTTGCGATACTGTGTCGATATCTTTGACTTTCTTCCTGATCTGATTCTCCAACTCTTCTTGAGAGCCCTTGACGAGATCTACACCAGATACGATTTGTAGTCTCGGGTCCTCGGGCCAGAGCGCCATCTCCCGTGTCAACGGCCGGTTCACCATTGCGGTAACCCTGGAGAATGCATCTTTGGAAGGATAGCCGTTGAGAATGGCGTTAACGATGGCCCATCCAGAAATTCCAGATGCGCCATAGATGAGCGCGTGGTTGCCCATCTTTGCGTCCTGAACGCCGATACACTTGAAAGAGGGAATCCACTGTGGGAGAGCGGTAATGCATGTGTTTATGTATTCTACGGTAAAGCTACTGCCCTATGAGCAACGAGTCTTGTTCTGGACTTTGGCGTATTTTCTTAGACCATGGAAAATTTGTTTTCGGATTGTTTGCTACCCCATCCTGTTGGTCGGTGATGCGGAGAACAATATCCAGTGTAAGCCGGACATCTTTCCCCGCATTGGCGCGCGGTTATGACTTGTGATACGTTCGCTATCCAGGCTAAACATGTAGCCGATTGCCATGACATGAAGTACCGGCGATAGGTCTGGACTCTTTATTCCTGATGTTATCTGCGTCAGTGGCATCCGGCTATGGATGCATGGCTGCACTCGCAGACACCACTTAGGTAGATGGACCTTCATAGTGGGGACGCGCTAGGGACGCGAGCTACTCGGTATGCGCCATCAGCATCGGTCTCATGCTCGATAACGTGCGCTGACAGCTCATGCCCGGAGACACCTCGTGCCCCGCCGAACGGCTGCTGAGATTTGTCCCCA
>LR132656.1:0-14927 GCA_900634815.1 Paradendryphiella salina | reverse complement strand
GGAGGGGGGTAAGAAGAAGAAGAAGGAGGAGGAGGAGGAGAAGAAGAAGAAGGAGGAGGAGGAGAAGAAGGAGAAGAAGGCAAAGGCAGACGACAATGGGGAAGAAGGACAAGGACAAGAAGAAGCTAAACCCCTCCACCCTCTAACCCACATATCGCACATCTACTCGCACCCCCAGGCCTGGGGCCAATGCAAACGCTTCCTCTCCACGTACCTCGCTCACGCCGAGCGCCACGACGCAAGCAGCACGTCGCGGGCGGCGGAAATCGCGGCAGACGACAAGACGGGCAAGACGGCCGCGCTGTCTAGTTTTCTGGCTGCCGAGCGATTTGGGCTAGCGGTGTTGGCGCGCGGGGTGAATGATTGCGTGGGCAATACAACGAGGTTTCTAGTGATCAAACGGAGAGACGATGGCGAGACGACAATGGCAACGGCAACGGCTGCAGGAGGAGAAGGAGAAGAAGCAGAAGAAGAAGAAGAAGAAGAAGCAGAAAAAGGAGCAAAGACCACCAAGACAACAGAGAATGATGCCCAGTTCAAGTCCCTAGTCACCTTCACAGTCGAGCATGCCCACCCCGGTGCCCTCGCCGCTTGTCTGACCGTCTTCTCCCGCAACGGCATTAATCTCACGTCTATTCATACGCGGCCGAGTGGTATGGAGAGCTGGAACTACATCTTCTTTGTGGAGTTTAAAGGGCGAAGACGGGAAGAAGAAAAGGGGGAGAGGGGGTGTGTGGTGAACAAGGCGTTGAATGAGTTGCAAGACGTGTGCAAAGGATATAGGTGGTTGGGCAGTTGGGAGAATAGACTTTTGTCTACAAGGGTGAGTGAATGAGTGGGTGAGGAAGGGAAGGGGGAATAACAAGTTTGGCAAACTGTGTGTGTGTATGTGTGTGTGTGTGTGTGTGTGTGTGTGTGTGTGTGTGTGTGTGTGTGTGTGTGTGTGTACAGGACATGGGCTTATCACAACATTACACATGTGCGTTTGAGCGTAGTTAAAAAAAAACGACACATGCGATGTGCTCGTAAATTGAAATCACCACTCTCGGATGCAATCATGCAAAGAGACAGAAAAGTATGGACAAGCATGATTTCTATCGCCCTTGTCAAGCTCCACACGTAAGCATCCATTCGTTCCATCACCAGACACCACCAATGCCACTCAATACAACCTCGACTCTACTTTGTCCGGTCCGGGAGGGGCTTATCATCCTTGGGCGCCTTCCACTCCTTGACAAAAGGCAAGAATTCAGGCTGACCAGGGATATATTTTCTCAGCACCTCAGGCACGGTGAAGCCTTCGGGGGTCTGGTAGTTCTCAAGGATACAGCAGAGTGTTCGCTCCGTAGCGCAGACTGATTGTTCATTTCTCCATTAGCATGTCCTTCTCCCACGACGAAAGTGTATAGCAAAGGAACTTACGAGTGCCATTCAGCGCATGAACGTACTCCTTTCGAGTCGCATTCAGCTTCTTGACTCCATGTCTAATTTCCAGCTCGCGCGTCTGGTAGTCGGTGCAGTTGGAAATCGAAACAAGCTCCTTGTACTCTCCGCCGCCGGTGACGGGGAACCAGGCCTCTAGATCGCGCTTCATGGAAGCTGCGTTGTTCAGCGCCCCGGAAACGATGGCGACTACCTGGTACGGCAGGCCCAGGCTCTGGTAAAACTCTTCCGAGTTGGCAAGCATCTCATCAAAAGCTTCCCACGACTTGTCGGGATGGGTAAGCAGGAACTGCTCCACCTTCTCAAACTGGTGGATTCGGAAGATTCCCCACGCGTCCTTGCCATGCGATCCCGCCTCTTTTCTGAAGTTTGTCGAGTAACCGGCGTACTTGATGGGTAGTTGATCGCTGTGCAGCCACTCCTCCGAGTGGAGAGCTGAGATGGGCTGTTCCGAGGTGGCAATGAGATACTTGTCCGTCTCCGGCTTGTCCTTGCTCTCCGTGACCTTGTATAGCTCCTCGTCAAAGTCGGAAAGTTGCGCTGTCTTGGCCATCTGGTCGCGGAGCATGAAGAAAGGCGGCTGATTGGGTGTGAAGCCTTTGCTGAACTGCGAGGAGGCGTCTGTCAGTATTGCTCACTTCGCCAGTTATCACGTTGAGATACGCACCAAGAACTCTAGACCGTAATTGATCAGGGCTTGGTTGAGAAAGACACCATAGCCAGTCAGGCAGTATCCCCTGTGACCAACAATCTTGGTGCCTCGCTCTGGGTCGTAGCCGTTCAGCCTCGCCAACACGCCATGATGCGGTATACCGCCTTGCTTGAATTCGGCTTTCCGCGTCTCAGGAGCCCATGTCTTCAAGACGGCGTTGTTGTCCTCGTTGTCGCTGACGGGCACATGCTTGTAGACATAGTTTCCTACTGTCTTAGCCTTGGCCTGCAGCTTGAGAAGCTTTGCGGCGGCCTCTGCTTCTTGCTTCTTCTTGGACTCCTCGAGCTGCTTCTTCTCCTCCAGCAGCTCGTCGGCGCTCTCTTTGGCCTTCTTCTTGGCCCCGATTTGCTTTTGTACGGCGTTGATCTTCGAGCCCATCTGGGTTGCGTCGTATTGCGTGCGGCGGTGGTCTACGTCGGGTGACAAGTCAGAATTGAACGTGGCATGGGCAAATCCTGGGGCTCGGCCTTGCCTTCAAAGTCGGCAATGACTTCGTCCACAATTTCTACCGGAGCGCATCGCTTCTTCTGGGACTCGCGGATTCTCTGCCCGTGAACTTAGCAGACTGATCGGGTTGCACGGGCTGGGAAGGGGAATGCCTACTTCTGGGTCGCCGCCGCGCTCCTTGATGAAGTCGTTGCTGTAGAGAAAGCGTTGTTAGCCAGTAGCCAGCCCCTCCAAGTCCAACTCTCCAGGCGCATGTCCATACGCGCACCAGCCATGACTCCCTTCGAGGGCCAAAGAAAATAGACATACATATCGAGCATATTGTCTCAGCCCCTCTGTATATGGCGCCGTGGCAGAACAAGACCAGTCACGCGTTGTCGTGTATTCCGGGTCAAAAGTTGCCCAAACCGAGACTCATCAGTGTCCCGCACCACACACGCCCCATCCGGTTGCAGGGATGAGATTCGAAAGGGCCCGCACTAGCCCCCAAACCAGCCAAGCGCTCAGGAACAGCTGCGCTAACCACAAATATACCGGGGAGTCCTTCGGGTTCAAAGCACCGCAATCCACGCCTCGTTGCATTACCTACCTGTTACGGAAACCTGTCTTCTTCTCGTGTGAACTAGCCAATCACTGGGGTAGGCTGCTTCCGCGATTCGCACTACATCAAGAACCGGCGGACGGATGGCTAGGGAAAGTAGGATGCTGATGTCGGCACATGGAGCCGCACAGATGCTCAGGTTGGCAAACTACCCAATCTAGTAGGCGCTCTCCCAAAGACTGTGGAAAACGGTGGCTTTTCTGTCCAAGCTTCAGAGCTGCCTAAATGAGCTCTGTGGGTTGGGCTTTTCTGGAGGGGGTGGTCGGTGCATGATCAAGGCAAGCCAGGCATGTGGGCAGTGTGGAGCCAATTGTCCAAAGAACGCAGGGTCGAGGGGTGGCTGGCGGTTGCACCCAGCTAAAAAAAATAAAAATAAAGTAAGAGAAAAAGGACATGTTCGCGTGCCAGAGGTCAGCTGTAACATTTGATATCGTCCAATTGTTGAAAGTAACGTAGAGTGGTAGTGCCTAGTACAACTGTCAAGCGTCGTGACGGAGAAACACCCATCATCGAAATACCAAATACAACGCCTATTACACCTCCGCTCGCACCATTACGCCATTACAAAGAAATATCACAACCGCCCAATCAACCGTCTATACCTTCTAGACCAAGTGGAAATGGCGCAACCCCCTACTAATCCTTCCTCCTCTTCTTCTTCTTCTTCTTCTTCTTCTTCTTCTTCTTGAGCGCATTCATCAAATGGTCAATCGGATGCTTCATCCTGTCAATCATGTTCTCTCGCTTCTTCTTCTCGTCATTGCGCTCTTGATGGAGCGCTGCGTACTTGTTCACCCCGACGCCTTGTTCGACGCGCTCATGTCAGTCAAGAATCTCTCGGTTACATGACTGTACACTTGCTGCCGCCTGCGGGCTCACCAGGATTCTGAGATCTCTCCACCTCAGCAATCATGAGCTCGAAAGCCTTTTGTACGTTCTCGTTGTAGCGCGCACTAGCTTCTGTCCATGCGCACTTGAACTCATTGGCGAGAGCGCGACCGTCTTCAGGCGTGACTTGACGTTGTTCGGGGCGGAGATCGGATTTGTTGCCTACTATAACGAGAGGGACCCATTCGACAGCCTGGTGTGGAGAGTAGTTAGCTTGCTGTTTTGTAGACAAAGTCCGCATCAACCAAGTTGAACTTACGAGGTGATTCAGAATCTTGTCGCGAATGATGCGAGCCATTTCAAAGCTCTGCTTGCTGGCGACCGAGTAGACGATAATATACCCGTGGATGCCGATAAAGTGCTTCGAATTAAGAATACTATATTCATCCTGGGAAATGGTACCCGAGTCAGCCGATTCTTTGCACAAGCACCGTGATAGTGGGGTATGGAGCTGGGCTGGGCTGGGCTTCGCGACGCGGGGGGGAAGAAGAAGAAAACCTCTTGTACCTGTCCCGCTGTATCGATAATCTCAGTCGCATATTCTTGGTTCTTGTACTTGATCATCTTGCTGAAAGTATTCTCAATCGTCGGATAGTAACTGTCTACGAAATGGCCGTCGACGAATTGCACCGTCATACTCGACTTGCCTGGTCAAAAACGGGGGGCGTCAGCATGCTGCTTGCTTGCTTGTTTGCTTGCTGCTACTTTCGCATGGGAAGCTTGCGCAAGCCACGCGTAACAATAACGTACCAACTGCCCTACTGCCGACGATGGCAACCTTTCTCTGTTTGGGTGGTGCCATGTTGCTGTTGCTTTTCCGAGGTCGTGAGGATGCTGAACGACTCGCCAGCTTTGAGGTTTAATCGTCTCAGCCCACCGACGGGAGGGAAGCTGCCTAAGTTGCGTTTTGGTTGTCCGGGCCTGCCGATTACCTGGAAGAGCTAGCTTTGGGATGACGCCGTCGAGCTGCAGGTCATGCGTGTGGGACAAACGAGCTGGATCACTAGGCCCAAGCGTAGTCACTTGGTTCCACGTCTTTGAGGGTAGAGATTTTGAGATGCAAAGCTTCACAAAAAAGATGTGATGGCACGTTTGGGAAGAGGACATGGCCCATCTAAAAAAAGAACCCCCCAGTCGCGTCCTGATGCCGTCATGTTTCCCAGCTGATCTATCCATATAGCAGCAGCGACTCGGTCGACGGCCGCCATATCATGGTAAATCGCTTTGGGTTTGGCACCAAGCTGCTGGCTTTGAGTCTGGCCGTCGAAACGCATCTGTGCACCTATTGACCGACGAATCTCCGCCTTCTCGAAGCTTTCATTTACGTATTGCCAATCGTCTCGGGTCTAGCGCAGACCGCAGCAACACACCACTCGACTTGGAATCCAAACCCGCAAGCTTTCAAATGTACAAAACAACCATCGCCAACGTTCCCGAGGCCCCGACACACCGATTAGCCGACATACACTTGCCTCAGTCAAGACGATACAATCACATGCAAGCGGCTCGCGCACATGGCTTCCTTTTGATGGTGATATCACACGCCCGCTGCAAGGAAGTCTCGTAGAAGGAATCATGTAAATTGTTCCGACGGCAAAGCTCTCCACATACCGACTGTTGCGTCACATTAACCGGTTTCTTGGGACGGGTGTGCAGCCTTACAGGTGCGTGCAGCGTGCGACGTGACAAGCCCCCGCCCCGTCTAGCCTCCACTGCGTACGCGAGCTGAATACGAGCGCATGCCAGCCGCCACCGGTAGACGACAAATTACTGGATTAGTGAAGGAATTGTACATGGCCCTGACTGCAGCAGCTCCCTAGCCCGTTTTCAATCCACTTTTCCGCCCGAGGGTATCGAGATCCTGCCTAAGCTATGCAAATGATTTCTTTCCCATGTAGGTGGCATAGTCGTGAATCAGGGTATCATGCCGTAAATATCAAAAGTCCGACTGACAAGGGTCCGCTGCCTGGAACGAAAGAAACTAACCGCTGACCAACCAGTACCTATTCCAATCCAACCTGGTGAGGCATCCATGTCCTGCCAACAACGCCTCATCCTGTTGCACTCTGTAACCTCTCTACAACATGCATGAGGCGCACAGTGTAGTTCTGCGAAGCCTCTTGGCCTTCTGTTCCCTCGAAATCATGCGCCTTCCTATCCACGTGCTCATGTACGCGAACAAACTCTTTAATGCTCTCGATAAGCATGGTCAATTGCTGATCCGGTAGCAGCATGCGGATTTGAGACCTGATGGGGTCGCTGAGACATAGGTTTCCAAGAAGAACACCAAGGTACCCAATGGCTACACCAGAGTGAGACTCTTGGACGGATTTGGCCTAGAAAACAATGAGTCTGGATCAAGTTGAAACAACAGCTCGTGTACCTACCTGTGCTGCACGCTCCGAGCCCTCTAGAAAGATTCCAACCAGTGTTTCTACAGTGGACCCATTGTCGTCGACATTGAGCCTCATCTGCTCGCTGAACTCGGCAAGATTGATTGTGGCGCCCAGGCTCAAGATCAGGCTCTCCAACGTCTCAATCCGTTTCTCTGGTGCTGATGCTGAGTTGAGTGACTGGAACCGCTCGATGATGGAACGCACGAGCGGCTGAACAAAGTTCCTCGCCGAAAATGGCTGGCAAGCTTTGGGCTTATTGTTGGTCATGTTCATGCAAAGCTTGACGGCTAGCATAGTCGAAGCGGCAGCATCAGCCTCAAAGAATCTAGGCAAAAATTCCGCTATACGCTGGAGCACGCCGACAGACCATGTCGCTTGTTTCTGTCTCGTAGCCGAGATCGACTCCAATATTGAGAGAGCCATTGTTAGAATCGTATCATCTTCAGGAGTCCCCTCGTTGGCACTCAAACGTTCGTTGGATGCAGCGGCGATGGCAACCAGCTGCGCAACGATTGGCTGGTCAAGCAGAGTCTCGGCATTGCCAGCCTTGCGCAGCCCTGTTACCAGCAGTTCCATTGCCTTCAAAGACACGAGCTGCGGTGATACTTTGGTAATCGCTGCAGGTGACCACATGGCCGACTGCAGGACTAGCGTTCGGAAGGCTATTACCGCATCCTTGGCTATCTTGGAAAGATTTGTCTTGCGATCCTTTGCAATTTTCTGTACATCCGAATCGTTGCCAATGAGCTTGGACATGTTGATGAGAATGCCAGTCTCATAAAGTTGGTCCAGGATGGTGTAGCTTGGGTTGGTCCGTAAGATGAAGACGGTAGCAACAGCAGTAGTAAACTCAAAGATGGCCTCACCATCGACGGAAATGTTGTGGAAGAATTGCTGAGCCAATGGCGAATCCAGGAGTTGACCGCAGAATGCCTCGTTAGCCATCTTGGTGCACAGCTCAATCATGGCACTTCGCCGTATGCTGTTGGCAGTCGTGCTGGAAATATCATCAAGGATTGTCTGTGCCTCCTGCTGGAAGACGTAGTTGCGCCCTCGGCTCTTAAGCTCATGGTGAGCTTGTGCTTGACTTGCGGGGTCAGTATCATCCTCAGACGCAGAAACAGTATCTTTGCTTTGGGATTGGGAGCCAAAATCGTCATCCAAATCCATGGTGATCATGAGATCATCCTCCGGATTGGCTTCTCGTAGGTATGATCGCGACATGGCGTATGTAAGCTTCGGGCGCATACCAAAGGCAGATATGGCCTGTGATGTTTGCGAGTCCGCATTGGCTTGAACGTCCATGTCGTCAGAGGGGAGATCGGTTAGTGCCTGTTCACCACGAGGCTCCTGAGAAGGCTTTTGGGTACATGGAGGGTTGGCACAATGTTCGTCTGCTTCGTGTGTACCTTCGCTACTGGTCTCTTCTTCCTCGTCCCCTGAGCTGCTGTCAACAGGTTTGAGTGTGTCAATGAGCCTAGTTTTGCGGACTTGAGCACTGTGAGAGACATCGGACTTGGACTTGGACAAGCTCCCGATGAGAGACTTTGGTTTCCGGTCCGTCAGCTGTAAATTGGAGAGGCTCGGCATTGGTGTGTTCATTGACGGTGACTCTCCAAGCAAGCCGCCGAAAAGATTCCTCTGTCGTGGTGTGGTAGAGCCAGGCGCAGCAGTCTTCGGCGCACGAACCGGTGTAGCTAGCGGGTCTGGGATATCATACATTGTCTGGTCTTCCCCCTCGGCAAGTTCAGGTCTTTCGGCGACAGGAGACGGTTTGTCTGGCTGACGGCTGGAAATCATGCCTGTTAGTGTGGCTGGTGAAGATTGGCCTTTGGTCGCTTTCGGTGGTCCAAGCACTGGTACAGTACGTTGCCTTGTCCTTCTCGGGTTATTGATGGCTGGTGCGGTGGGCTGCGCTGCTGCAGATTCGGCCTCATCATTCGTGCCCGCATTTGCATAAGTCAACGATGCATGACGCGGTGAGTCGGCATCTTCCTTCTTCTGGGACTTGCGACTCCGCTGAGGGGCTGAGCTCTCTGGCTTCCGTCGTAAGGCTGGCTTAGCGACGGTAGCGGTAGAAAAGACGGATCCTTTGCGCTTCCGCTTCCTTGATGAACTCGAGTCGTCAGACTCTATGGACCCTTTGTAGGTAACATCGAGCGTCGCTAACGACGCCTTCGTCTGCACGTTCTTCCTCCCTGCTTGAGCCTGGCGCGGCGCTTTTTTGACCGTCACCGGCGTTTCATCCTCTGAAGATGGTACATCGAAGACATTCAGATGTTGCGCGGGCTTGGTTGCAGGCTTGGCTGATAGCTTCTTCGTGGGGGGTGCCGAGCTTGTCTTTGCGTTCTTCTGAGCCTTGGATATATCTGATGGAACGGAAGTAGCTGGTTGTGGGGCTGCTCTGGCCTTGACTGCCTTCTTTTGCGCCAAACCCGCACTCCTCGCGGTCTGTTTCGGTATATCTGTGGGCTGAGGCGTCTTTGCGCGTAGTACCCGGGGTGGGATCGGATCGGAGGAGGGTAGTGGTGGTGATGGTGCTTGTGAGGGCGTCGGCAACTGCGCAGGCTTCTGTGGCTTGATTGCTACTGCTTTGGGTTTCGTGGTTTCGAGGTCGCGCAACGGTCGCGTCGGTTTCGCCAACTGATTCGGCTCACCAAGGCCTTCCTCGTGCGTCCGGTGCTTCGCCACCAATTTCTTCGTAGGCTTCGGGCGCGCGACGAACTCGTCCTCCGAAGGTACATCGAAGATGTCAACATGGTCGCTTTTGGCACGCGCGTTCCCCACGCTGTTCCCAATCTTGAGTGTGCCTCCTGCTTTCTTCAACGACCCTTTAGAGGCTGTGGTATGTTTTCGCAGTCGCTCCGGAGACGGAGGCGCATCGTCGCTCGCGGCGGGTGCGGGCGCGGGTGGCGGAACCGCAGACAGACGCGAAGATTTGCCGTAGACTACTTTCTTGCGGCGGTCGGACGAGGTAAAGCCGGTAAGCATGGTCGTCGCCATGGTCGCGGATGGTCGTGGAAAGTCGTGTTATGGTGACGCTCCAAAAAAACCGTTGGCTTGCACGCGCATCCTGTACGTGCTCCGCTGAACCGTAGATGACTACGCGGATCTTCACCGTCACGTTTCACTGGGAGGTGCGTGCATGCATCGTATCAAGGCTACGAACAAGACACCAACAATACAATCACGGTGAAGACGCAGCAGGCCCAGTGCCGACGTTTGCCAGGGCGTGCAGGCAATGACGATGCCCCGGCCGTCGGAGTGGCTGCGACGGGAGGCAGGCAGGGACCCGCTATCGCATCTCGCCAACCGAAGCCACACTAGTCCAGGACAGCGGGGCAAGGGTCGCTCCTTCCAAACCCAGTGAAGGAGTTCGCCGACGGTCACGAGTCTGGACGGTTAGCATCCTTTTGCCTCAGCTCCTCTTCTTCTCTTCTTATCTAGATGCTGTGTCTATCAATTGAACTCTTCTCCGTCGTTTGGTCCATCTTTCCAAGCACTTCCGCCTACCTACCCCCCACCGATTTTACATTGCATTTCCAGTAGTGCAAGCTCTCGTCGAGGACACATCCTTAGGTATTGTCCCACCTGTGCTTACATGTACTTCTGACACGCCGTCTTCATAGATAGTCATACACCATCCAGGCGCACATGATCTAGCCATCAAGTTCAGAATCTCAACTGACGATTCCACAGCCTCACCCACCTCAGCTCTCTCGGCAGTCGTCAGACCACAATATGTCTTCCGAGTCACAAACCGCCGCCCCTTTGCAATGCCTGGGTCCTGAGTACCGGCCGTCTGCACTGAAGCCAACTGCAACTGTTTCCACTCCTCTCAAACAGGCCAATGTCCACATTCTACAGCAAACCCCTCAGCTGATAGCACTGCTCACGTAAGGCCCCTGCAAGTTATGACCAATCCATATTACTCTTGTACTAAAACTTGAAAAGTATGATACGTGACCGCAATACCGGCCGCGCAGACTTCATCTTCTACAGCAACCGAATCATTCGTCTCCTTGTCGAAGAAGGCCTCAACCACCTGCCTGTAGAATCTCAGGAGATCAAGACGCCCGTAGGCCGTACCTACTCTGGTGTCAAGTTCGAGGGCAAGATCTGTGGTGTTTCCATCATGCGTGCGGGTGAGTCCATGGAGCAGGGTTTGAGGGATTGCTGTAGGAGTGTCCGTATCGGTAAGATCTTGATCCAGCGGGATGAAGAGACTAGCAAGCCGAAGCTATACTACGACAAGCTACCCGAGGACATCAGTGACCGGTGGGTCCTGTTGCTGGATCCCATGCTCGCTACGGGTGGTTCGGCGCTCATGGCTATCGACGTGCTCAAGTCCCGAGGAGTACCCGAGGAGCACATCCTCTTCCTCAATCTGATTGCCAGTCCAGAGGGTGCACAAAACCTTGCAGATAAGTTCCCCAAGGTGCGAGTTGTCACGGCTTTTGTTGACGAGGGTTTGGATGAAAAGAAGTATGTCTCGCCTCTTGCGCGTTCCACCACGAGTGCTGACTCCATCTCTAGCTACATCATACCTGGCTTGGGCGACTTTGGAGACCGCTTCTACACCATGTAACCAAGTCGCTTGTTGGTTCTTGGTCTAAGGAGCATTTCTTCATCTTCATCTTCTTCTTTTTGGGCGTAGGCTAGCTCATCATCTGCTTTGGTATATGATAGCATGAGGTTATCTGGGTGAAAACACATTTTCCTGAGAGTGGTAGGACGGATCTTGGCGTGAAAGTTGCATTCTAGGAGCAACTGTGCTAGCAGTACGTCCACTACCTGTGTGAAGCACATCAGCCTCGTGCTGAAGTGAAGACGGAAACGCCGCTATGGATATGCGGGCCCATGTTGTAACCCAAACGCCTTGCAAGCCGTGAAATCGCGCATGTCTGTATCTCCAAGTGTTATACAAGGTCCCAAGCCTCCCAACCTCGCATGCCTCGTACAGGGGCTATGGGGGCCTAATCCGCATACTCGCCCTCTGCGTCGGCGTCGTCGTGCTCGATGAAGCCTCCATCTCCGTCATCGTCTTCCTGGTTATGGGCAGTCGGCATCCTCCCCATGCGATGGGTACTCCGCGACGTGTCGGCATTGCCCTTGGCTGCCTGCTTCGCGACGGCATCACAGGCGTCAATCCAATCGGCGTACACGTCGACAGGGGCGCTAAGGTAGTTGATGTTGGTCTGGAAAGTCTGGCCGCAGACTTTACATTGCAGGTTGCCGACACCGGACTTCTTTTCGATGGACACGCTGACTGACTTCTCGTGATTGCAGAAGAGGCACTGGAAGGTGGTGGGGAGCTTCTCCTTCTGTTCGGGAGATTAGCAGACTGGGCGGGACGGGGCGCTCGTGTAGGACGCACCTTCTTGGGGCCCTGAGGCTTGCTGGAGGATTTGCGCTTGCCCTGTCATTGCGATTAGTGTGCGCACGCAAGCCAGAGGACGGAAGCCGAGGAAACGTACCATTTCGTGGCGGCTGGTGGATTTGCTGCTGAATGCGGAAGGTGGTGTGCGTCGGCAGCAAGTCGTGGTCGAGGCGTGCGAGTGCTGGTGGAGCCTACGGAGCGGTATTGTCAGTTGCTGCGCTCTTGTCGTACGCAGTGACGCGCCCTCACGAAAGTTTGGGAGGGTGTTTCGCGTGGTCCCGTCCGCCAAGATCCCTGTCGCGCTGCCATGGAGCTGCCCCATGCGTCCATGGTCGATAAGCCGCCCCGCTCCTATCAGCCTTCACCGAAGCCGCGGGCACGCGTGTAGTCAGCTGCTCGGTGCTGCCATCGTCGGCGAGCTCCAGGTCGACCTATTCACATTCGACCACGTAGCTCTCTCTTTCTTTCTTTCTTTCTTTCCTTCCTTCCTTCTTCTCCTCTCTGGATTCTCTTGATTCCCCTCGTCTTCAGTGCCGAGTTGTGTTTGCGCCTCTCTACCCCTCCGCCCACTACTACACCATCCGACTGTTTGTCCCACCTTCGGAGCTCACCGGTCTTGGTTCCACGCCTCCCTACCAAGGCAAAGAAGCAATCCTTCATTCTCCATTGCAAACTCAAAACTCTCGCTGCATCGTATGAGGTCGGCTACAGTTATTCATCATGTCTACCCAAAGCACCACTAGCGATGCTGTCCTCAAGGAGATTCTCCAGGGGCTCAACGCTCTCCGAACCGAGAACTCGGTACTTGCTTCGTCCATCGATAAGATCAATGGACGCGTGAACATGCTTGCTGGCATCAAGCAAATCAAGGATGAGGCCGCAAGTGAAGCTGCCAATGGTACTCTGAGCGGCGACAAGGCCGAGGAAGCTGAGACAGGCAAAACCGTAGAAGCCGTTAGCGAGCAGTATGAGCAGCCACCTTCAGATGTTGATGCTCAGCCACGCCGTACGAGTGTATCCAAGATCTCAAAGATCATTCTGACTTCGTATCCCGGCCAAGCTGGCGTTGACCCGTTGCCCATGGAGTGGGGTGCCAAGGACCCTGCTGTTCGTGGTCCCGTCGTTGTGTCGCGACATGCAAACACCATCCGGAGACGCAACGGTACGTGGTTCAAATCCTCCTCCCTTTTACACTTTGCTGAATCAATACAGCTATTGGCGCTCATGGAGGCTCTTACTCCATCTACAACGCTCTTGCTGTAGCAAGCAAGAACCTTGACATCACCCACAAGCCAGACTTCACCAACACGGAGCCTGCTGCTAAGATTGGACCGTTTCCGCAATGGAGCGATAAGAAGAAGATTGTGGCTATGGACCCGTACGGTCATCTCGCACCATGGCTGTACAAGGAGACCATGGACAAGGATGACGTTGAAATCAGACCTACCATTGCCATCACGAGAGCTCACATGAAAGTTCCAGAACTTGAGGAAAGCGTAAGGAAAGGTCGTCTTGTACCCGACGGCAAGATCTGCGTCAACGAGACCGGTGAAGTCGCTGTCACTAAAGTCGCTGTTGAGCCCGTATGGTATCTCCCTGGAGTAGCAGAGCGCTTCAACATTGGTAAGCTTCGCCACGAAACCCGCTCAAATATTGTTAGCTAACCACATCCCACAGATGAGGGAACTCTGCGCCGGACACTGTTCGAGGAGACTGGTGGCTCCTATCCCGAACTCATCACTCGCCATGACATTAAGCTCTTCCTCCCTCCCATTGGCGGTCTGACCGTCTACATTTTCGGTGATCCGGCAAAGATGTCTGACCCAGACTCCAAGCTGGCTCTTCGCATCCACGACGAGTGCAATGGAAGTGATGTGTTCGGTTCCGACATCTGCACATGCCGCCCCTACCTCACTTTCGGTATCGAGGAAGCAGTCAAGGAAGCCCAACGAGGCGGAAGCGGTGTTGTCATCTATTTCCGCAAAGAGGGCCGCGCTCTGGGCGAAGTGACCAAATACCTCGTCTACAACGCTAGAAAGCGAGGCGAAGACCGCGCGAGCGAGTACTTCAAGCGCACTGAGAACATTGCTGGTGTGAAGGATATGCGTTTCCAGGCCCTTATGCCTGATATCCTGCATTGGCTCGGTATCACAAAGATCGACAGAATGCTGAGCATGTCTAACATGAAGCATGATGCTATCGTTGAGCAGGGCATCCCCATTCACGAGCGTATACCAATTCCTGATGACATGATTCCTGCCGATAGTCGTGTGGAAATTGATGCCAAGATCCAGGCTGGTTACTGTAGGTGTTTGTCTAATCCCCGTTATAAAAGAGCATTGCTGACGTGGATTCCACAGTTACAACCGGTCATGTTATGTCGATGGATGAGCTGGCCAACGTAAGGGGTCGCGGATGGGAAGACATTGACGTAAGTAGTGAAACCCCAGCCTTCTTAACTATCCAAGCAAACAGCATACTAATTTGACCCATAGCATTGAGCGACAGCAAATTTGGTACAAATGGCGGCCCTTTGCCGCAGAGGCAGGTCATCTGAACAAAATCAAAAATCGTTACATAGGATCAATGCGGCATAAAAAGGTCGATCAGTGACTCCTACCTCCATCTGTATAGATAAGAATAATAGAAAGAGGAAAAAAAAATTCACAACAACTCAAATGGAAATGCTTCGGGCGCGCGTTTGCGTATGTACATGATTATGGGATTCTATAATCCTACCCCCCACCTAACCTTTGTGAACAAGAACAACACAGCAGAACAAAACCAAGCCACCAACGCAAAAACACCACATATAACGGATCGCCAATGGCGGCTGTAGAATCTATAACACAAGTCTGCAACCCGCGTTTCAAGTTGGTGGAGACGACAAGTGTGTGTGTGTGTGTGTTTGTCCGTCCGTCACCGCGGCTACTTTGACTTGTTCCCATGTATATCGTCAGATTGAGATTTTTTTTCTCTCTTCCCCACGTGCATCTATGTACGTATGACTGGACCTGCAGCACCTAACCAGAAGCACTCAACAGAGTCCCTCCACCCCAC
>LR132655.1:0-14938 GCA_900634815.1 Paradendryphiella salina | reverse complement strand
GTTACGAGCGCACGGACAGTAATATCGTCGCGTCATTCGTCCCCGCCGATCAATTACATAACACTTACCACCACTTCTAATTTTCGGAAGAACAGATGTATCGCTACGCCAAGGATGAGATATTCCACAAGGGATGCGTTTTGCTTATATGCAGCGCATGTTGAGGGCGCGGCATGATCGTTCGGCATGCGTTGTGACGGCGTCGTCTTTATCGCAGTAGCTTCACGACCCATTCCGGACAAACCTGTGCCTTCACCGTCAGCTTGATCGTTCGTCTAGGCCGCGTTATCGTAGCCATGCTCGTCTATCTGGGACTGACGTATGCGCTGGCCATCCTGACGTTGCCGTCACTTGCAGAGCGGGCCAAACAACCAGCACAGGATTTGTTCGTGGACGCTGACCTCTTCGATGCCATTGAGTACGTGCTTATGTCAGAATGGACTAACTCTGAACTAATGTCCTATCAGTGAGATCGCTGCACTACTTCTGGCATGCACATTGCCAAATACAAACCTCCTCGCTGCCGCCATGAACGTCAATTCGACATATTCGGCGCTTGCTGCATCTGCCATATTCAACCACTACTGTTATCCTTCAGTTCCCACCGGACTGCCAAGACCCCAAATTTTGTTGACTTCAAACCAAGGCAAAGAGCCGCCGGACCATCCAGCGACTACCCTGCTCGCGTACTCATTTCCGAACGGCCCAGAAAATGTTAGGTTCGTGTAAGATCCCATGGAGCTGTATCCTAACACACTAGCGGAGGCGGAGAACGGCAGCGTAGCTATTGTCTCAATTGGCTTCATGCGATCCATATCTGGTCTTCCCAATACTACCGCGGACACATACTCTTTCTACGGTCTTGTAAGAGCGAAGATGGAGGAGCTAGTCGTTAGGGGTGGCGGGTACCTACCACTCCCATCCCTTGACGAAGAGTAGAACTTCGCCCGACAAGAAGCGCTGTATGTTGTTAACACATGGCCGGACGATGTGCTAGGGACTCTTCTCGGCTCTGAAGTCGGCGTGCAAGTGCTGACTGGGGCACGTCTCACCGTATGCGGAACCCCCCGATGGCCCAGTGAAAGAGGGCTTTTCAGTGGCGGGGCGGCTACAACATCTCGCAATGTTCTTGGGACCGTCTGGCCATGGCGTATACTGGCCAAGGTCTGGGCAATTGGTTTGAGTAAGGGAACGATAACGGGTAAAACTATCTATTTCCTAACGGCACGGACATCTGGGTGGAGGACGAGCGCAAGACTAGCCAGCATTATTTGAGCCTCAAAGCCTCGAACTGTGGCGGAAGAGCTTGGCTACTTGTCACTGTGGGGCGCATGAGCGTACTCCCAAGTGGGTAGAAGCCTCACACTAACAACAAGAGTTTTCCTAGTCTCAAGGTGCCTGCAAGCTTTCTAGGCCACGTGATGGCTGATGCGACCCTGTCAATGAATTCGCTCCTGAACTCGGAGCACCAGGTCAGAAGAAACCTCCTGATCCCACTTGTGGTGCTACGCTACTTCATGTTTCCACATTCTCACCAACATTTGGTCAGCAGGATCTCGAACTCCCTCAGAATGCAAGTCGCTCACGACCGCACAAACCTTGAGATGCAACCGAAGAACAATACATCGTCGTGCCCCAGCCCGCTAGTTCACTACCCTTTTTTTCTCCACGACTCGCGCCCCGATCGGAGGCTCAACGCGCAAGACCGCATTTCCCCGGGATTGGCACCGGCTTCCATTAGGATGGCCGAGATGCCGAACGTCTACAGAGCGGAACGCCTTTCCATGTTAAGATGCGCACTGCCAAGTACAGATTCCGCAAGTAGTGATTCCACTTGACGCCAAGCACCCTATGTGGCGTCGTCAGTGTTAGTCGCCACATCGTCCCTTCAACAGTTTGCCAACGAAGATGCAATTGGTCGGAGGTACCAAAGCGTCGTCGGACAATCTTCAGACAGAGCTCACGTGCCTTCTTGGCAGCGATAGGCGCGCTACCGCGCTCCGCCACCAAGTATAGCCTTTGCCTCCGCCGAGAAGAAGACAAGCAAAAGTACCCATTATGACATAATCCCAAAAATGGCGCTGCGGTGTGTGTATGCCGACTTACCAAGGGCATGCTAAGAGTTGATATGGTCTAACTACATTTAGTGCTAATCTTCCTTCGCTAGTGTCAACCAGCGCATCTTGGCATGTCGACTCTTGGCACACTCTTGGCCGGCTAATCCGCATCATGGCTGCTTCGTCGGAACATAGCTTCATGTCCATGTACGGTTACATGTGCCAACTTGTTGAATGATGTGGAGTAACCATGGGGAACCTGCGCTTGGTGTGGAAAGTAGCCCGCTCTTTCATGGAGAGAAAAGTGGGTATGAGCTGTGCCCGAGAGATTCCTATATAATCTGAGCTGTCATGGTTCATTCGTGCTTGTCGCATCCTTCTCATCTCAACTACTTTGTGTTCTGCGATTTCCCCCAGACCGGCGGTCTTTACTTAGACGCGACATTCGTACCTAGCCATCGCCATGTCTCGCCGAAAGCCCGATATCGAGGCTACCGAGCCGAACCTATCCTCTTCGGGTAGCAGCAAGTCCGACCTTGGTGGTATACAGCACTATGAGCATACCGACGGCAAGCCTCGACAGGCATCAGTTGCTGCGAAGCTTCGCAACCCTCTAGCAGGTCTCAGCGAAGAACAGGTTCTGGCCGACGTCGATGCGTGGTGTGTGGATAAAGGTCTGCAAGAACATCAAGAATGGTTCCGCAAAGGCGCCCTGATTGCTAGAGTGGGCCAACGCGACGACGGTTTCGAATACGTAAAACAACTGTCAACCGAAGAAAAGGATCTTCTACGGCATGAGATCACCCATAGGTGGTCGCAACCATTTATGTTGTACTTCTTGGTCGTACTTTGCGCCGGATCTGCGATTGTACAGGGTATGGATCAAACAGCTGTCAATGGTGCTCAGGTGAGCTTGCCCTGCATTCCATTTTCACGACTTCCCATCGCTAACATCTCGTAGGAATTCTACTTCAAGGAATTCGAAATTGGTGAAGATCAAGTTTGGCTTCGTGGCCTCTTGAACGGTGCACCATATCTCTGCTCTTGCCTGATCGGTTGCTGGTCTAACGCACCTCTCAATAAATTTTTCGGTCGCCGAGGCACTATCTTCATCTCATGTATCATTTCCTTCATAACCGGTATCTGGATGGCAGTCTGTCAAAGCTGTAAGCAACATAGTCTTCGATGCCTTGAGATGACATACTCACTATCAGCAGGGCCCAATCTTCTCGTCGCTCGGTTCACGCTAGGATTTGCTGTCGGCGCGAAGTCATCAACTACACCTGTCTATGCGGCAGAATCAGCGCCAAAGACTATTCGTGGAGCCCTAACGATGATGTGGCAGGTGAGTTTGATATCAATGCAAGGGCATGGACCCGACTAAGATCTCTCTGTTTAGATGTGGACCGCGTTTGGCATTATGTTGGGTTTCATCGTATCAGTCGCATTCCAGAACGTGACTATCATCGGCGGTGAAAACTCACAGTGGAGGTGGATGCTGGCCAGTACCGCCATACCTCCCATGATCGTTTGCGTCCAAGTGTACTTTTGCCCGGAGTCTCCACGCTGGTAAGTACATGCACCACACTGGCACCTCTTCAGAAGCTGATCATTTTGAAAGGTACATGGAGAAAGGAAAATTTGACAAAGCCTTCGACTCTCTTTGCCGCCTCCGCAAGCACAAGATGCAAGCTGCTCGCGACATGTACTATGCATCCAAACTTCTCGAGATCGAGAGTGCTGAACGCGAGGGCCGGAACCCGTTTAAGGAGTTCTTCGTAGTTCGCCGCAATCGCCGTGCCGCTCAAAGCGCCTTCTTCGTCATGTTCATGCAACAATTCTGTGGAGTAAATGTACGTATCACTCGAGCTATTTCGGAACAGTATTAACAAAACTGCCAGGTCATCGCCTATTACAGTACATCCATCTTCCGTTCCGCCGGTTTTACTCAATCAGAAGCGCTACTTACATCCATGGGCACCGGCATCACGAACTTCCTGTTCGCAATTCCTGCCATCTATACCATTGATACTTTTGGCCGACGCAATTTGTTGCTCACCACATTCCCACTCATGGGTATCTGCCTTCTATGGTGCGGCTTGTCTTTCTACCTTCCCACGGATGAGGACGGCAAACCTACCCCAGGCCGCCTCGGTTCCATTGCTGCTGCCATTTACGTCTGTAAGTATACCCGATGCATTCCAGTTTCACCGAACAAGCACTTTGAAGTACAGTTCCTGACATCCAAACAGTCATGGCAGTGTATTCGCCTGGTGAAGGCCCTGTTCCTTTTACGTATTCGGCTGAAGCTTTCCCGCTCCATCTACGAGACGTGGGCATGTCTTTTGCCACTGCTGTATGTTGGGGCTTCAACTTCATTCTCTCTTTGACCTGGCCCGCTCTTGAAGATGCTTTCACGCCTACCGGTGCCTTCTGCTGGTACGCTGGCTGGAACTTCTTCGGGTTCTTCTATGCCTACTTCTTCCTGCCCGAGACAAAGGCACTCACGCTGGAAGAGTTGGACACCGTGTTTGACGTCGGGAACCGCCAATTTTCTGCTTACTACCGCAAGAAGCTGCCCTGGTACCTGAAGAAGCATATCCTGCGGCAAGATGTTGCTCCCATGGAGCCGCTGTTTGAGCTTCATGAAAAGGGTTCATACCGTGACTTCACAAATGAACCTGTTGGTGGCGGGGGCAGCGCAGGTGGGATAAAAGACACGGAGATTGTAGAGAAGAATGAGGTTTTTAGGATGTGAGCATCGTTTCGATGCAAGCTGGGAAGAACCGAGTCAATTTCATCAAAGGATGAAATGAGAGGCCTCAAGGACATCGCGAATCAAGCTGTCGCTATGTGCGATGCAGTCCTCTTGACTTACCCCCAAACGTTTCTAAACAGATATATTAATACCCCTGTCAATTTTTCTTGATGGTCAAATTCGCTTTTCAACAGTAGTAATGTGCAGCTTCACTAACATGTCACACTACGTATCTCAGCAAGTACATCTACCTGCCAAGTAACGACTCCAAGCCACGCATCTCGATGTCTAAGATGCATATCACAACGGCTTACCTCTACAGGCACCCCTTGCGGCACGGGTCGCACACACGGGAACTATTTGTGGGGCTTGACCGATCTATCAGATCGCCTCGTCTGTGCCGGGTTTCCGTACCAAAGATGCGGAGATTTGCTTGGCTGGGGCGGAACAACGCTTAGGGTTTTTTTTCTCTTGGCAAGCCTTGGGCAATGTGCAGTGGCGCCCCATCCCAGTGAAAAGTTTGAACAGGTGGAGCAGCCAAGCGTCTACAACAACCGCCCTGTTCCCTGTTTTACTTGGATGGGACTGACATGTACATCGAGTGAAAATGAGCTCGTTTCCAGACCCATTCTGTGGAAACCAAGTATTTTCGTCGGTACACTAGATTAAAAGATGGTTCTGGACGTCGTAACATTTGCACTTAATACTTCTCTCATTGCTTGAAGTTTCGGTGATAGAGGGTGTTGATGATGGCGTTTTCGTGCAATGTATCTACTAGTGTTGTAGTGTCGATTGCAGATTTCGTGTTGGGGAGACTGTTTGAAAGTCCCCAAGTAGTCAAAGAGCGAAGAAGATCCAGGTTGGCGGTGATAGTGAAGTGAAGGCGGGGACTGTGCGCGGGCTGAATCTCGGAGGCGTAATCCGTCCATCTATTGCAACAGTAGACATCAATACAATGTTACTTTGCTCATTTACATTCCCACCGTATGAGATGAATGTGCAATATAAAGACTGTGGGTATAGACATAGGGAGGCATTTGCACTCGGAATGATTGCAGATGTGATGCTGACCTTTACCCCGAGTACTTCATAAGCTATGACAAGACGTGAAACATGTTGATGAAAGAATCTGGCAATGGGACTACAGGCCGACCTCGATACTAGATGCTGTATTTCTCAAAGGAATTGGAATTAGAAACCTTGCTTGTCCATAAGCTCCTCCATTGTTGACCTTGGCTACCTTGATATGGTCGTCTGACGCCCTTCGTGACGTCGGTCTCGGTATCTATGCCGATCTCGGTCACGATCTTGATTTCTACTGCGACTTCGCCGTCTCGAACTACGATGTGAGGATCTGTGTCCATATCTTTCCCGACTACGACTTCCATGACGATGCTTGTATCGTGATGATCTAGTAGCATTTTGAGTATCATTCTTAAGATCGTTATACTCACGCCTCTTCCTCTTATGATGATCACTTCGTTTATCCTCTTTCTCTTGGGCAATCCGTAGTTCTCGCAATTCTCGTTCGCGTTCCTCTGCCCACTGCTTTTTGTCTTGTTTTGATTTCTTTAGCTGAGCCTGGGCCTGTTGCATGAACGCAAAAGGATCGTTGGATGACATGCGGGCTAGCTCCCTCTGTTTGCGACGCGGGTCCTCGTCCCCCCAGACATTTTTGTTAACAAAGCCTTCATACACTTGCAGATCCTCGCCGGTTCCGGGGTCTTGTGAAGGTTGCTGCTGGGCCGCATACCAGGGCCGCTCTATCCCACCTCTTCCCGCGGCATTTGAGAATCGCATGGTGTATTGGTCCTCTAGCGCCTTTTCCTTCTTCCGCTTCTCCTTCTCTACCTCGGTATTTTTCTCGCGTCTGAGAGCCTCCTTCATGTCCACAGGAAATAGATCAATATTGCCGGCATGATTTTGCAGAGGGGCATCATTGTCTGTGCTTCGTAACTTCAGGACTTTGGCATCCTTTTCACCGTCCTGGCCAGGAGCCGCGACGGATCTGGCTAGCCGTATGTCCATGTCGGTATCATCCTCACCAGCAAGCTTTCTCCTCTTCCAATCGTGTCCACGTCCGTCGATATTCCCCACACGTTTCGGGTCGTGGTCCTTGTTCGACACATGTTGCGGTAACGATGGGGGAGTCTGACCTCGTAGGATTGCGGCACGTCGTTCGGCGTCGAGCGCTTGCATGCGCTGCTCATCGGCAGCTTCGCGGGCAGCGGCGGCAGCCTCGTCGGCTTTGACCCGCGCTATGTTGTCGGCATTGTAGACATTCCATGACTGGGCGAGACGTAAGCATAGACCGGCGAGGAAGTGGAAGCGGCACCCATACCTTCTTGCCGAGCAAATGCCTGTGTGCCCTTTAGTACCGGCAGTGTATGTATGGAGTAAGACGGTGAGTGTACCTACAGAGGCATGGTGCCACGTCCAAGTTTTCCAAGTCGGCAGAGAAGAAGTTCAACTCGCAGGCGCTATGTTGGAGAGCAACGAGAGTAGCTGATGAGCAGCCCTGGGATGCCGCGAGGGCAGCACGCGAACGGGAGCGACGTTGCATTAGCGCGAGCGGAGCCAAGCGGTAGCCCGGTAACTGCAATAGATCGCCGTTCTCCCCGCAATACTGCCGGCACGCCAGGCACCCATCCAGGCTCGATACTTGGATTACAGCGTGCTGAGGCCAAAGCGGTATCAGTCGCTGCTTCTTTGCTTCTTGTGAGCGCGCTTACGCAGGAAGACCTTTCCAACCACTCGCGGACCCCATCTAGGCCATCGCATAAATCTCCTCGAAACTCAACCCTGTCTTACGTGTATAACCATGTACGACTTGCAAGCGAAAGTCTACTGAAAACCTCATATAGTACATTCTCCATGCTTGCCCCTTCACCCAAGCTGCTACACCTCTCCCTTCTGCGAATATTCCATCCTTCTTTCCTCTCGACGGCGCACCTCCCTTTGGAGCTGCGACTCGGTTGCGTGTAGGATCACGACATGCCAACCTGGCTAGTGCACGGGTTTCGCTGGCCTCGTGCACAGATTCGTATACACATCATTCTTCAGAACCTTGACGATGCCGCACCAGAGTGGCTCATGGCCCCTGCCACGGTGGCTTGTATGAAGAGGAACTTCAGGGACCAATGGCCGGAGCCAATGGCACAGTTGCCCGGCCTGCAATTCATCGAACAATACGACCCCGAGGATCTTACCATCAAAGACCAGCCACACGCATACGTATGCGACATCGTACACGAAGTCAAGCTTGGGGTGGACGTGGAAGAGCTAAGGGGTAATGGCCTAGGAGACGACCAGTGGGCTGCAATTGCTGAACTACGGGACAAGGTCGCACCAGGCGAAAAACTGGGTTGGTTCGTTGTAGTCAATGGCGATGTCGAAAGATGGGCTCCACCGCTCGAGGATGACGATGCAATGCCAGAACACAGCCAGTTCAGCCCGGAAACCAGCCAGCCCAGGCAATCCGGCCCGCAAAGTCAAAGGAGTAGTGTAGGGCAGTCAGACTCTCCCAACCCACCAGTAACTGAACGGCCGTCCACAAGCCGTGGCATCAAAAAATGGTTCGGGGGAAAGCTAAGGAAGACAAAAAGGTTGGTACACTTTACCTGATGTTTGTTCAGATACTTACATATTACAGCGGACGGTCTTTGCGAGGCGATGTTGCAGCTGCAGAACCAGCACCGCCATTGCCGCCTATTTCCCCACGCCACGCCCTCCACTCCAGGAACGGGAAAACACCAGTACAGCAAACATCAGCACCTTGAGCGCGAGCGAATGACGAGTAGAGGAACAAAACGAGAGCGTGGGGGATAGTCATCAAGCGGGCGTACAGGCTGGTCATAATGATAGTACAAGGTGCTGTTTTACAGCATACGATTTCTCAAATTGATGCATGAAGCGTGGCAGGTTTGTCACAATGTCTTCTTGCGTGTGGACATTTAGTTCAAGCAAACGCGGCCCAGCAATGACATCATACCATACCCCACAATGGTAATGAGATTGACTCGGAATTACTGCATGGCAGTCAAAGTTGTAATCATTATCCCAAGAGATCAGTAGCAAGAAGGGTGAAATGCAAGCAAACGGACGGCATTCGATGGCCTGTCGCAAACTTACCGTTGTGGTTAGCACGGCTCGAGCTTCGATGCACGTGATGCGTGACTGTCCAAGCTCAAATTGTTACTATCAATGTCGCGACTGGTCGACCAAACTTCAGACACCGGCCTCGACACTCGCGTTTGATCTCATCGCGGACCACCGCTTAACATCACTGCTTCTGGCAGATACATTTTTATTCTCCATCCCTCAGGATTATCCGCAACCAAGTCGGACTTGTCGGCGCAACCTGCGCGACTGCCTCATTCTGGGCTACAACTACCACTTTACGTCGAGAAACGCAAGAATCCCGCCACGATGAGTCGACGCGATTTCTTGTCAATGCCCGCGCCCGAAAACTATGTGGCTGGTTTGGGTAGAGGAGCTACGGGCTTCACGACCCGAAGCGATCTGGGTCCAGCTCGCGAGGGTCCGTCGGAAGAGCAGATGAAGGAAATGCTGGCAAAGCGTGCCGCATCGCTAGGCCAAGCAGCTCCTTCCGCATATGGCGTTACCGAGAAGAAGGAAGAAGAGAGGGATGAAGAGGAAGACCGGTTTCAAGACCCCGATAACGAAGTCGGCCTTTTCTCAAGTGGCATGAACTACGACAAGGACGACGACGAGGCAGATCGCATTTACCAAGAGGTCGACGAAAAGATGGACAAACGGCGCAGAGTCAGAAGGTTAGTCCCCCTCCTGTTTCTTTCCCCCACTGCCCGTCTATCTTTATCGTCGAAGTATTCATCGTGTTTTTTTCACGAACAGATACCGATTGTGTCCGCCGTAGGGAAGCTCGAGAGCAACAAGAACGCGACGAATACGAACGAAACAACCCGAAGATCCAACTCCAATTCGCCGACCTGAAACGAGCCCTTGGCGGTGTATCCGAAGAAGAATGGGCAGCGTTGCCAGAAGTCGGAGACATGACGGGCAAAGCCAAGCGCGCGCGCGAAGCTCGTATGGCGAACTCGAGATCCTACGCCGTTCCAGACAGCGTGTTATCGGCGGCTGCGAAGAGTGGGGACCTCGATACGTCGATATCCACAGGAGACGCTGACGGCATGACGACGAACCTTGCAAGTATTGGTGCAGCCCAGCTTTCTGCGCTGACTGTGCGGCTCGATTCAGCGGCGAGCACCCCTGGCGCCCAGACCACGACGACTTCAGGCACAGCGACATCCGTGGATCCGAAGGGATATATGACTGCCCTTAGTAAGAAGGAGGCTATGGGCGAAGAAGTGCCAGTCGAGGACATCAACCGAGCACGTGTCCTTTTAGAGTCGGCTGTCAAAACCAACGTACACAATGGGCCTGGATACGTTGCGCTAGCACGACTGGAAGAGGTGGCTGGAAAGATTCACACAGCCAAGAAGGTCATTGCCCGGGGATGCGAGCTTTGCCCCAAATCTGTAGTCGTCTGGGAGGAAGCGATCCGGCTGAACCGCGATAATCTGCACAACGCAAAGATCATTGCCGCCAATGGTATTAAACAAAACACCAAGGCAGTGAAGTTGTGGCAAGCAGCTGTCGATCTAGAGCAGACCCCCGCGTCTCGAAAGAAGGTCACTCGACAGGCTTTGGATCATAACCCTCAAAGTGTGGAGTTGTGGAAAACACTGATCAACGACACGGAGGAGCTGGAGGCGGTGCGACTTCTTTTCGCTAAAGCCACTGAGACTGTTCCGCTATCCGAAGAGTTGTGGATCTCCTACGCTCGAGTGTCAGAGCCAGAGGCCGCGCAACAGATTCTCAACAAAGCTCGCAAGGCCATCCCCACTAGCTGGGCGATCTGGATACATGCATGTCGACTACAGGAAGAGCTTGGAAAGGTGGAAATGCTGGACATGATCATGACTCGTGCTGTAAAGTCACTCATTAAGGAGAACGCCATGATTAAGCGGGAAGAATGGATCACGCAAGCAGAGATGTGTGAAGAACAAGGCGACAAGGGCACAGCAGCTGCCATAATCAAAGCGACCGTCGGTTGGGGTCTCGACGAGGATGACGAACGCCGAGATGTATGGCTTGAAGATGCGAAGAGCGTATTGAATCGAAACAAACCAGAGACTGCAAGAGCCATCCTTGGATTCGCTGTTGCTGTCTTCCCTTACAGCACAACAGTCTGGCATGCGTCTGCCGATCTCGAGAAGCATCATGGAACGATGGACACGCTATTGAGCGTATTGGAACGTGCAGTTAATGCCTGCCCGAACTCAGAATCGCTGTGGTTACTCTACGCTCGTGAGATGTGGCAGTCGGGTGACCCTGAAGGTGCTCGCAAGGTCTTGGGGCGAAGTTTCGAGGCCCTTCCGGGTAACGAAATGCTGTACACGCGCGCTGTCGACTTTGAAGTGGATGCCGGCAACTACGAACAGGCTCGTAGCTTCCTGCAAGTGGCGCGTGAATCTGCAGCCACAGACCGCATCTACATGAAGTCTGCCGTGCTTGAACGGCAACTGGGAAACTTCGAGATGGCCATTGACATTTGCAACCAGGGCTTGCAGAACTGGCCAGGTAGCTGGAAGCTCCATGCAATCAAGGGGCAAGTCTATGAGCAATTATCTAAATTGCCAGAAGCCCACGAGGCATTCAACATTGGTACTCGTGCGGCACCCAAAGCACCCATTCTCTACATTCTCCTCTCCAGGTTACAAGTCAAGCAAGGGGCTGTCGTCAAGGCACGGTCCACCCTTGACCGAGGCAGACAACAGAACCCCAAAAGCGAAACAATCCTCCTCGAACAAGTCCGTCTTGAGCGCCGCCAGAACAACACAAGCGCAGCCCAACAACTCATGGCCGGTGCCCTGCAGCAATGCCCCAATTCGGGCCTTTTGTGGGCGGAGAAGATTATGCATCTGGAAGGCCGTACGCAGCGCAAACCGCGGGCGCTCGAAGCCATTAAGAAGGTGGAAAAGGACGCGCTGCTCTTCGTTGTGGTTGCGAGAATCTTCTGGGCCGAGCGCCGTCTCGACAAAGCCGCGACTTGGTTCGTCAAGGCGGTTACGCTTGACAGCGACTTTGGCGATGCATGGGTGTGGTACTACAAGTTCCTCGAGCAGCACGGCACCGAGGAGAAGAAGGAAGATACGCTGAGCAAGGCAGCGCTGGCCGAACCGAAACACGGTGAGATTTGGCAGGCTGTTGCCAAGGATCCGAAGAATGCGCGTAAGAGCGTAGAGGAGATTTTGAAGATTGCGGCTCAGGAGGCGGAGTAGGCTTTCGTTGAGGCCATTTGATAGCCGCCAGGCTCACGAGTAATACTATTCTGACTCACATTTGCGACTCGACTACTTGGGACAATACGCATACCGTCGTATTTTTTTTTGTCCAAGTCTACAATCCATTCAACAACAGACTTGCTCTACCTAGTACTTGGTACCACGGCAAGACGAGTTCACGTCAGTCCATGTGTATGCGCTTCTACTTTTCCTTGTCCTCGTCACCTTCCTTGTCCTCGTCACCTTCCTTGTCCACAAACATGGTTTCCTGGGCACTCCAAAGCTCACTGTACAAGCCATCGCGATCAATCAGCTGCTGATGGGTTCCGCTCTCAGCCACATTGCCTTGTCTCAAGACGATGATGACATCGGAGTCGTAAATGGTACGAAGGCGATGGGCGACAAACACCGAAGTGCGTTTCTTTTCCTTGACGAGCGAGTTGATGTGAGAGAGTAGGGCTTGCTCGGTGTGTGTATCGAGAGCGGATGTCTAAAACGTATTCGTTAGTCGTGTTTTGGCCCACTGTGGAAAAGACTAAAAAAAAAAGGGCTAGATAAAAGGGAGAAAAATGAAAAAGGTGAGAGAAAAAAAACATACAGCTTCATCAAAGAACAAAAACGGTGGATCTTTCAATACCAGTCGCGCTATCGCTAATCTCTGCTTCTCACCCCCGCTAATCATCATTCCACGCTCGCCCACCATGGTATTGTATCCATCCGGGAAACGAGCAATGCTCTCGTCGATGCGAGCGCGTTTCGCTGCTTCCTGGACTTGTTCTTGTGTAGCATCGAGGTTGCCGTAGTGGATGTTGTGCTGGATCGTGTTGTTGAACAGAGGTGTATCTTGAGGCACGACACCGATTGCGCGACGCAGACTCTCTAGCGAAACGTCGCGAATGTCCTGGCCGTCGATTAGAATACGACCTTCCTGCGCGTCGTAGTAGCGGAAGAGGAGACGGAGAATGGTGGATTTTCCGCAGCCGCTGGGACCGACAATGGCGACTTTCTTGCCGGCGGGAATGGTCAGGTTCAAGTTTTTGATGATGGGGCGGTCGGGGCGGTAGCCAAAGGATACGTTCTCGAATTTGATCTCTCCGGTCTTAAAGGCGAGGGGTTTCGCGTCGGGCTTGTCTTTGACGGTGATGTTGACTTTTTGCAGGTTGAAGAGGGTTTCCATGTCGAGCAGACTTTGGCGCAGTTCGCGGTACATGGAGCCGAGGAAGTTGAGGGGTACCGAGAGTTGGAAGACGAGTTGGTTGACCATGACGAGGTCGCCGACGGTGAGTTGGCCAGTTGCAACGCCGTTGGCGGCGAGGTACATCATGGCGGTTAGAGCGGACGAGAAGATGATGTTTTGACCGGAGTTGAGGAAGGCGAGGGAAGTGGCGACCTTGATGGAGGCCTTTTCGTAGTCCTTGAGTGCTTTGTCGTAGCGGCCGACTTCGTACTTTTCGTTGTTGAAGTACTGGAGAGGTCAGTACGTGGATGCGCTTCTTGTATAGGGGGATAACGTACCTTGACAGCCTCGTAGTTGATCATAGAGTCGACTGCAACGGTGGCGGCCTTGTTATCAGCGGCGTTGGCCTGCTTCCTGAACTTGGTCCTCCACGATGTGGTCATGATGGTGAAGACCGAGTAGGCAGTCATAGTTGTGCCGGTAATCAGGGCGAATTGCCAACCGTATTGGTATGTCAGAATACCACATACGAGAGATATTTCCAGGGCGGTAGGGAAGATGTGAAAGACCATGGCAGTGAGTAGGAAGCTGATACCCTTGGTGCCACGATCAATGGCCCTGGTCAAGCCGCCTGTTTGTCTTGCGAGATGGAAACTCAGGTCCAGCTTCAGCAAATGGTCGTAGACGCTGCACGCCACTTTCCTGATAGCCTTTTGAGCGACGCTTGCGAAGACAGCATTGCGCAATTCCTGGGATACAGTTGCGCCGATGCGAGTCAAACCGTCTGATGATGGTCTCAGCCAAGAGGGGACGAATATACATTAGTGTGTCTAGCTTACATGCGATGATCATGGAGCCTGCCACGGTAGTCGCAGTACCGCCTACAGCAGCAAAGTCGATGTTCATGGCGTCTACAATGCTCTTGAAGTAGAAGGGGACCTGCACGTTGAGCAGCTTTGCGCCCACTAACAAACCCACGCTCAAGCCAACCCTGAACCTCGTGCCCATGTTGTCCCTTGGCCACAGGTATCGCGACATTTCTTTCATGATGGCCCAATCGGCCTTGCGCTGCTCCTTGTTGGTCAAGACCTGCTCTTGCAGCAATGGGTCTGTCTTTGCGACTTTGGAGCCGGCGGCGGCGGCGGCGGGCTTGGTGGCTTCGACGGCAGGCTTTGGCCGCTGACCATGCGCATCTTTTCTGTGCAGGGGCGAGGTGGTGAAGAGGCGAATGCCATGGGGTACAGGCTGCAGGCGCAAGGCAGATGGGGGAAGGCCCGGCCTGCAGGCGGCGCGCGCAAGTGGTGGGAGGAACATGGCAGCTTTCACATGGTATGGAATGGAGAGAAGAGTCGCCTAGCGGAAGAGGGGTTGCTTGTGAGTACCTCGAGAGACGTCGGGAGCCACGGAGGATGCATCCATCCCACGCTTGCTGCGGCGGATGCTGTACCGGTCCCGTAGGGCTGAAGCGAGGCTGTTGGTTGGTTGGTTGGTTGGTATTCATTTTACGTCTAGTTGATGGGGACTAAGTCCACCATCTCGCCTCCCGAAGGGCATATATGACGTGCTAAGCTATGGAATTACAGTGCTAACACACTACCTTAGAAAACATTTCTTGCCT
>LR132654.1:0-14958 GCA_900634815.1 Paradendryphiella salina | reverse complement strand
GGGCTTGTGGTTTAGTGGTATAATACTCCCTTAGCATGGGAGTGGTCCAGGGTTCGATTCCCTGCAAGTCCATATTTTTGCTTTTCTTTTGGCGCCATTGGCAAGAACCAAACACCTTTTTCGCGCTTGGCAGCATGATTGGCGAGGGATCTCAGCATCGTTGGAGGTTCTCCTACGCCTCTTTTTGTGAGATAGGTTTGCACATCCTTGGTAACAGGCTACGGAGAAAATGCGATTTATGCTTGTAGAGTGGCTGTCTGAGGGAGCTCTTCTACATCACCACCGAGACGACGGTATGATTGTTTGACTGCAATTATCAAGTCAGATTCTTTGTTGTTTCCTATGCTCGTGCGCTTTTTGATTCGGTGGCTGGAGTCAATGTTCTTCACTCCGACGATGACGCTGCGAAGGAAGTGATTATCAAACAACTATAGCTCCTTTTGTGCGCACACAAAACACGAAGAAGTGTACAGACCGTCTTCAGTAGCCGTAGCATGCGTTGCACCAGTTGTTGCATTCGAGAGCCGACGTTCCCTGCTGCGGGAAAACCTAAATCCTGGCTCTCAGATATCCAGCCTCCGATACACATCATCGTGAACGCATTCTAAGAAATCATCTAAGAACACGTGCTGTAGATTTGTGAGGGGGCCTGTTTTTTTTGTGCCGCGCTTACGAAAGATTCCCTCTATCGTCACATTGCGAGCTATGCCTACGCTAACATTATAGCTTAGCTACGTCTTACACAAGTCGCGTCCTAATGTGATTAGAAAGTTTGAAGGTCTAAAGGACAAATTGACAATAACACCCTAAGAGCGGGGAGTGACGAAGAATGTAAATACATGAGACGTTGGAGCGTCAACGTCGATGAAAGGAAAAAGGGTTAGGAATGTGCTAGTAGGATAGAGTGGAGGTCGGTCGTCCCTGACGAGATGCATGGCTGCTATACCGGCGGTGCATTCCAAAAACAGCAGAAAGCCATGGGCCCAACGGGGATAAAAGTGAAAGGGGACGTCGAGGAGCTTAACGGTACTGCCGGCTCACTACCAATGGACTATGAATACGGACCTCTTAACCCTCCTCCCCCCAACGAGTCCACAGCCCAAAACACAAAATCGTCTACATCCTTCACTCATCTCCTCCTTCGCATAAACGCCCAACCCCATCATCCATCCCTTCGACTCACACTACGATCAAAGCGTAGCACATTGTAATCCATGTTGCATGAACGTCGCACTCCATCTGACATGCGCTACGTCCAGGCTGCGCCATGCTCGCCAACCAACCAGATCACTGCAAACGCTGTTTCCGATGGGCAAACATCATGTTCGCGCGCATACATTGAACATGCAGGGCATGCATATCCCTTCTAGAATGTTTCCGGAACAGGTGAAAAGGGCTGGCTTGTATTGTAAATGGGAAACGCTGACATGGTGGGCGCGGATGTAGGGCTGGGTATGGGGCTTGTAGGCGACGTTGGAAGGAGGAGTGATTTTGGGGTATGGTGGATGATACAAGCTCAACATCCGTCTCTTGAATTATGGTATTTACTATTTCTTCTTCTTACTCTTCTTCTTCAATGTGCTTTCTTGTCTTTACTCTTATTGTTTGTCACGATGCCAGCCTTCGCTTTCTGGAAAACCCCCCAAGGCCAATCCGTCCAAAGCACCACTGCTTGCTGAAGAAGAACTGCTTGATGGGGAGAACATGCCGGATGCCGTTGTGATCAAGAACCTGCACCTGGAGGCAGGAAACGAGGATTCTGGCGTCTTTCTGTTCAATGAGTTTGGCAGGTCGCCATCCACGTTAGATACATCGCCTTCGGGACGATCCGAGAAAACGACGGAGATCGTGGAAGTGGTTGTATGTGACAGCCAAACGACAAACAGCGAGAATACACCGGAATTATCCACATCGACCACTACCCATACATCGCCAATACCACTGAGCGACCGAGACTCTGCCGTCTGCCTCTCGGATAAAGAAAGCATTACGTCCCAATTTCGACCCCATACAATCATCGCAGACGACGTCACACACTCAAGGATCTCCATATCTTCAAAAGACACCATCTCTGCCAAGGCATCCCTTCCGCAACAACGTACAGATTCCATCGTACGTCTACGCAGACCAGTGGGGTTGAACCTAGACACAAACCCGGTAACCGATACCTCAAAGCCGCGTTCAGAACTTGAGCAATGCTACGACTAGATCCGTAATTCGAAAACCCAGTCCAAAGCTGCCCTACGGTCGCCAACGGAGCTTCTGAAAGAGAGGCTGAACATGTCCTCGAAGAAGGAAAAGGTCGAAGACAAGACTCGCACCTTTACTCCACCACGAGCGACGACGAATGGGTACTGGTTACCCGGTCCAGGCGCGCAATTGGATGCTTTCACGAGTACATCAGTACGTGCCAGAACGGAAACTGAGAATCGACCAGCGTGGTGGTGCAAATTCGACAAGCTCGTTGTATTTGATGGCATTGAAGAAGGCGAGGACGGTGAAACGAAGATTCATACTCGGACGAGCAAGGGTCTTAGCGTTGCTAGACGGCGGGGTGATTTGGAATCAATTTTCATTCCGCTGGCCTGTGCACATTGTCAGGTGATGCTCAATCGTCACGAGTGCAAATACGACATGAGGGTGTGCAAGAGAAGTGTATGCAGGGATTGCAAAGAGAGATGCAAATGGGAGTTGGAAGAGGAAAAGCGCGCAGGTGAGGCGACGATTCCCAAGCCGAGCGGAAACAGATATCGTGCAGACAGTGTTTTGCAAGATGGAAAAGATCAGGAGAAGGCTTGAACGTAAGGGATAGTGGAATGAGATTTGGATGTGGCGTAGAGAGTAGAAAACAAGCACTTACATTAAAGACTGCACTTTGAACCAAACAACATTCAAGCGGGTTCTACGATAGATGACTCCATAAAGGCAGAAGTTTCACCTTCAATCCAAATCCATAGCGTCATCCATGAATTCAAAAGGCGTATCCTCAATCTCTATGCTAGTATATCCGTACGTCCTTGGTTCGAAATCCCGACTGGTTAGACCCTTGCCATTTGGACTACTGTTGGAGTACTCCTGTACCACACCGTGAGCAAGGTCACAGCCCCCAATGATGTTGCGTAACATATTCTCCAACTGCAAATCCTCAAGGCGCATGTTCTTTCGCGAATCGCTGTCGGATAGGTTGGCCTTGCTATCAGCATCCTTCCAAGCATTTCGATACTCTTTTGCAATGCTTAGTTGTACGCGGACATCTTGTAATCCTAGCGATCCAGACAATGGACACTTCTCGTCATCTAGAGCTTCAAGCAAGTTGGCGTGGAAGGCGTGTGAAGCCATAGGCCGTGTACGATGAAGATCTGGATTGGTTTCGTATCGAAGGGCGTTGAAATTCTGGTGCGGAACAGAAGCGGATACGGAGAAGCCGAAGATAGCAAGGCAATCGGTAATGTAGCGCTCAAGTAGAGTATAGAATTCAAAGAAATCTACTTTGAACATGGACTCGGCTTGTTTCTGTACCACGTCAGTCTCGCGACAATGGCTGGCATATTGGCGCTGAATGCCACCTACACTTGACGCACCACTTCCCATTGCGTGTTGCGACTGGTTGTAGCCATTCTGCTGAGCCGCTGCCTGTACAATTTCTATTGTTCGCATGTACGACACCATCAACATCTCAGCCTTCCACCGGAGACGCCCTAACAGTCGCGTGGTTCGGTCTTTGTCCTGCTTGAGCTTTTCGGCCTTTGATTGCGCCAGGCTCTCGGCTGGCGTCTTCGGGGCGTATTTGGACGTTTTCATCGTGTCCAATATCCGATTGGCTCTAGATGTGGGGGTACTGAGTCCGGTCTGAGCTGTAGAGACGGGTAATTTACGAGTAAAAGTGAGCGTCGGAATAATATGCGCGCTGGGCTTTCGACGGCGTTGTTCGCGCGTAGCCAGTCGTGCATCGTGGGATATCAGCGCGAAAGTGCGCGCGTGATACGACTGACGTTGTGAGCAAGGTGGGATGGGGCCATTCGCGCCGAGACTTGCTTCCACTATGGCTGACTAATGTCACGACTCTCGACCTTCCATTCAGTGAAAGCCGAATAGTGAGAAAAAAGGGCCATGTCGCATTATCGATTGAACAATTCTCTGCAAGCCAAAAGGCTTCGGGTTTCAAGTGGTACACAGATTACGTCAACCCGTGATAGCGCGTCGATGAACCAATTCCCAACACGGCCTAGCCTGTGGTCTTACCGCCGATGTCGCGTCTTGTATACTCGCGTGAACGACTACAGTAGCATTGCTCGGCATGTGGCTACAATGCATGCATTCATCCCGGAGGTCTAGACGAAAGTTCCATTAGCAATGTTCTCTAGCAAACTGATCATCAATCAGTGTAGTCGAAAGACCAAAGGACGCCTCGCTCAGGCCCAGCTTCTTGTACTCGCGAGATGGGCGTAGCGCCGGTCTGCAGCAGCCCGTGCCGTGTGCATCGTCCATCGTCCATCGACATGCAATTGGGCTACCTGGGAAGACTGCATCCCCAACTGCAGACTGGACGATAGAGGTGAATGATCGGATAGCAAGCTTATCTTCTGGCTCGGGCGCGTAGCCCGAGGGCGCGCGCGCTCTCTGGTGAGCATGAAGGCGCTATTTACACACGTCAGTCACAGTTTGCAGTATCGTTACGTACCGATTTACATTTATTATGCTCTTAAGATGCTAGAAGTATGCTGTAATAAGTGAGGATCTAAAATAGCGACGATAGTCATACAACATGTGATTGAGCATAAGAATGCGTAAAGGGACGAGGCGCAATAGTATAGCATATTAAACAAGGATCCAGACAAATGTTCAACATATCGTGTCTTCGACACCCGCTTTCTAAGAATTTTGGAACCTTTTTTTTTGCGGTGAATGCAAACTGCGTTGGGTATCAGAAAACATAGATAACTCGAAATAACAGTCTCCTCCAACCCATCCAGTACATAGAAAGCGAATAAAACAAGTACATCTCGCATGAGCCTCCATCCTCGTCATTAGTGACATTCCATCCAAATTACCAACCTTACCAGCCAAGATATCCACCCACTTCTTGCACCACTCTGCAATAATCATCAGGCCATACAGTATCTTGTATAGAATCGTTGCAGTTGTTTGGATACTGTGAAACAAACCACCGTAGAATCTAGACGTCGAAGATCTACCATATTGCTTTAGTGAAGACTTCGCTGTTACATTTCCTCAAGGACACGGGCGTTGACGGCGTGCTGCATTGGATCCATTGGTTGAGAGGACGGTCCTACTTCAACCCGTTGAGCAGAAGGATCATCGTCACTCAATGCTTTAGCCATGCTCAGACTGCCCGAATCGGTTGGGCCCGGCATGAATATAATCTTTGAGTTCGCCGATTTGGCCATGGCCTGCATAGCTTCGAGGTATCGTATCTGCATAGCAGGTGCTGAGCTTAATATGTTTGCCGCTTGGCGCATTAGCTGTCACACGATCAGCGTCTGTTGTAGGTGAAGATATTTCCGATTTCGGTTAAAAACTTTGGGGTGGAGCAAATTGAGAACATACCTTGGCGGCTTCAACCTCCGCACGGGCGGCGATGACCTTGGCTTCACCAGTACGCTTGCTCTGGGCAGCCATAGAGAGCGAGTCCTGGAGATCCTGACTGAATATAATGTCCTTAACGAGCATGGATTCCACCTCAACACCCCATCCAAGGGCGGTTTCTTCGATAATCTCGCGGATCGACTGGGCAATTTCCTCGCGGCGCTCAATGACATCCTGGAGAACACGAGCACCAACAACATGGCGGAGAGTCGTCTGGGTACGCTCCACAAGAGCCTGGCGGATGTTGCTAATGCTGAAGGCAGCCTTGTGTGGCGAAGTGATACGGTAGTAGATGACCGACGTCAACTGCAGTGAAACATTGTCCTTGGTCATGCAGACTTGCTTGGGGACTTCGACGATTTGGATCTTAATGTCGACTTGGGTAAGTTGCTCTGAGAGCGGGTTGATATAGACGAGACCAGGGTCGACAGCACGTGCGAAACGTCCGAACTTGGTGACTAGACCAACGTTTCCTTGGCTGACGGGCTTGTACGGGTTAGGGCAGACAATGCAGCAAGGAATTGCTCCCAGGGTACCAATGCATCCACCAAGAGTGTTGATCTGAGCATGTTAGACAGGAAGATGAAGTGCGGAGTGATGAATACTTACCATACCACCATACCATCCGTTTGTGTCAGCATCGGCATCGTCAGCCTGGATAACACGAGCATAGCTGGGCTGGAGATCCTCTCGTCGTGGCGGCTGGACTTTGATCACAGGTTCATCGGAATGTGATGCTCCGTTGCTAGCGCCGTTGACCGGTGCCTTGCCACTTACGTCGCTCATATTTTCTGAAGTTGTTCCGTTGTCGATGGTACTATTATTGCGCACAAAAGGGCTCGTCGAAGATATGGATTCGGCGATGTGGGAGGAGTCGCGAGTAGAAGACATTGTTTGCGTCAGGGCATCGTTGGCTTAAATGCACCTCGCGACTGTAGTCACACATGGAAGCGGGGATGCTAGCGTGATCATCATCCATAGGCCCCTGCTGCGCTAGCGTGGCCGCCTCTTGGGGCTGTGCTCCGGGATCTCACCACGCAGTGCAGAGAAGGAGGGGGGAGAGGGGAGGCGTGAAAACAACGGAAGGGATGCGCATTCCATTAATACAGTGATACACGGTTCATTATGAGAGTCTCCATCTTCGGCGACAACACATTCAGCCTGCGCGACTGCACAAGGCCCTTTGCGCATCCTTCCATCGCCTCCTGTACTACTCGCGACACCACAAGCCTCACCATCCCCGTCACAATCTGGAGACAATACTGCAAGCCTCCCACCCTCGGCTAAGTCGGGCTTTAAGTCCAGTGCACACACCACTTGTTTACTCGTGACGAGGAAAAGACATTCTCAAGGCATCCTCGATATATGAAATTGGCCACACAGGCTGCACGATCAAGATGTCCAACGTCAGCGATTGACCGTTTAGTAAGGCACGCCAATCCAGCCATCTCGGCATTATCACGCGCCGGAACGTTAGCCACTGAGGTGGATTCAGCCCTGCAGATGGGGTTTTTGGGGCGAAGGCTCGGCTGCGGAGATGCCTGCCTGGTTGGCGGCTCGACCTCAGGACGGCCTGATTATTTCCGTCGTGTAAGCGCGCTGGCACAGAAATATCGTGAGGCACGTTGGCAACGTCGGTGGAGGCTGTTGTACTTTGCGGCACAGTTGCAAACAACTCAATTCCCATCTTTTGTCTATCGGGTGGCTTTGTTGTTGCTGTTGTTGTCTGCATCACTTAGTGATGCGGTATGTTGATCAGGCGATGCAGCAACCCAGCAACGCAGGTCTGCATTTCGTATCTCGCACTCTGCACCATGCTACTCGGGCCCGGGGCGGTCAAGAATCCCTCCACAAGAAACATAACTGCGCCCTTTGTCTCGCTGCTAGATCCCTCTCACTCTATCCATAGATGCTGTCGCATTCTCCGTATCCATTGCATACAACCGGTGAACGTTATTTCTCTGTCACAAGGTGGGTCATGGCACAGCCCATTAGGCCTCCATTCAGACAATGCCTCTTTGACTTGCTGACGTGTCTTGTTATGAGTCTGAGAGCGGCCGCTGGTTCAGGGGAGCAGCTTGTTGTTGATCTAAAATGTGGTCGCTCCTCTCTGCTCGCCTTGACGCCGCACAGATGTTCTAGCCCTATATGTACTGCTCCACCACCACGCCGCAACCCGCGCCACGGTATCGTCTCTTAATGCTGCACGTGGCTCCCAGGGTACTTAAGCGCCCGCAAAATCCCAACGCGACCTATTAGTAGACCTTGTCTTGTTAATGCTACCTAAGGAAACTACCGAATGGGTGGTTGTAATTGGTACTCACGTTGTTGTTTGTGGCCCAACGCCTACTCACATTACTGGGATGTCACTTCGACCTTGTAGTAAATGTTCAAATTCAGAACTGCATGTCCAGAAAACGACAAGAGATGATAATGCCCATTTTTCCAATACAAATACTAGCTGGAATGCATCTAGTTACGGACCAAACGCCAGTTATGAATCAATCCATCTCCCTTCACTTCAAGATACTCGCACCCCTGCGGTCCTTCTTGAGTGGCGAGAAAGTAAATGCTTCCTCACTCATCATGTTGAAACCGCCGGAAATCGGGCGTTGCTGTCCTTGCTTACCCAGCACACTCTTGCCCAGCGCCCTAGCCGCAAATAAGCCTTTACTGATGCCAACTGGCTTCAAAGGCACAGCATCTTCGGCATCCTCAGCATCGAAAAGTGTTTTGCCAGCACTGGCACCGAGCTTGCGCTTCTTCTTCTTTTCTGCGGCGGGCTCCTCGGCGAATGTGGCAAAGGACATGAGAGACTTGCGAGGCTTGATTTTTGGGGCACCATTTGATTTCTTAGAAGGTCCATCGTCAGCGTCTTTGAGTGGAATGGGGACGGGCGCGTTTTCAGACTCTTCCTTGGATGTATTGTGTGAGATTTCAGAAGCCTCCTCGGTGACCATTTCCAGAGCTGGTGCAGAGTTCTTCTTGCGTGGCTTTGCATTGGCCTTGTTTGACGCTGCTGGGGCTAGTGCTTTAGCCTTGGGCTGAGCGACCTTTTTAGTGGCCTTTTTGGGCGGAGCAGTAGGAGTAGCTTGTTCTTGGACAGCCTCTTCCTCCGCCTCATTTTCTTCCTCTTCTTCAACAATGGGACTGGCAGGTGCTACGCTGCCGGTACGGTTGAGGAATGGGGTCAATGAGAAGGTCGAAGTATCGCCGAATGCTGAAGCAGACGTTCCGCGCTTGGCTTTCTTTGCAGGAAAACCGTCTCCTGGCGTGCCCAGCATGGTCTCGGGCTCAGCAGTAGCAGCGATTCGCTTCCGAGCATTCTTTGCAGTGGGCTTCGAGGCAACGGCAGAAGTGCTCTTAGCAGGAGGTGCTGTCTGTGCCCTATCCGTCCTCGCGAGCTCTGCTTCCTTCTCCTTGAGCTTCTCCTTTGTCGTCCGTAGCTTTTCGCGGAAGGCACCCAGCTTGTCATCTAGAACGGTGTTTCGACCCTGAAGCTCAGCCAGTGTCTTGGTGTACTCCTTCTCCTGCTTCTTTCGCTCGCGTTTCTCTTCTTCCAGCTCTTTCCGTACAGCGTCAGCCTGAGTATCTGGCTGCTGAGAGCCGTTCTTAGATGCCTTCTCCGCCTTCTGACGCTCGCGCCTTTCTTGCCCTAGTTCTTCACGTAGCTGCTCGATCTCAGCATCACGATCGCCGGTGCTCTTGCTAGCCTTCTCTGCTTGCAAGCGTGCGGACTTTTCTTGCTCCAGCTCTTGACGAAGTTCTTCGATTGCAGCATCGTGGCCTTCATCGCGCTTGCTAGCCTTGCCGGCTTCTTTCTTAGCCAGTTTCTCGACCTTGGCTTGTAGGCGTTCGGTTGCGTGTTGTTGTGATTGTAATTCGGCTTGCACCATCTCCATTGCCTTCTCAGCCTTTGTGAGCCCAACCTCTGCCTTCATTCGGCCCTTCTTCTCCGTCGCGAGTTCGTTGCGCACCTCTTCCAACTCGCTGCGGAGATCCTCGTCCTGCTCCATCTTCTTTCCTTGCTTCGCCAGTATACGTGCAGCGGTTCGTTTTTCGTTCTCGAGTTCGACTTGGAGTGTGGTTAATTGGCGTTGCAGGGCCAGCTTCTCGGTGAGCAGTCCGGTATTTGAATCCACTTGGGCGCGTAGGTGTTCGACCTCAGGACGCAGTGATGAGAGTTCGCGAGACAGGGCGAGTTTCTCAGAGAGGATCTTGTTGGAGTCGGAGGTCACGTTCTCCATGGCCCTCAGCTCAGCCTAGTGAGGGTTAGCGACGCTTTGGCCCATGTGCTTGACGTGCCTACCTTTAGATTTGCGATTTCCCGCGCTTGGGTGCGGATGGTGTTTTGCGCAGCCTCACCCTCGGCCCGTTGCTCATCCAACTGTGCAAGAGCATCTTCGAGGGCGCTTTCTAGTTCGTCGGAGCGACCCTGCTCCTCGTCGAGCTGTTCGTGAAGATCGCTGTTTTCGTCCTGCAGAAGGCACCGGCCCACCCGCAACTTCCGGATCTCTTCGTCTTTGGCGACGACTTGGACAGAGTGCTTGCTCCTTTCGAGGTTGAGTTCTAGGTTTGCGTTTCGCAGCGAGTGTTGGAGCTGAGCGAGTCAATTGAAATCGTTGGAGGTAATGCAGCGGAACAGGCTTCTACTCACATCTTTCACCTCATAACTATTATCTATTTCTGCATCCATAGTCGCGACCATTATTTAATGTCTGTTCAAGAATGCGCACAGGTATACCGTAGGTGTAGGATGGATGGTGGTGGGGGTGTAGGTAGACGCGACTGGGGTAAACAAACCGAGCGCGGATTAAGGGTGTGATCGGGCTTGTAGCGCGACCAGAGGGATGGAGTAGTGTAAGTGAAGAAAGACGAAAAGAAGAACGTGCAAGCCAAGTACGCCCAGAAATACTACAGGAATCCAATCAAGTCCACAAGCAGCTCACATCTGCTTCACAGTCGCAGATGTTGCTCTTCTCCACGAAGCTGTTCTCGCGCAACCCCCTGTCGGCCTTAGCGCCATTACGCACGCCGCAACCTCCGACGAGCTCTCAAGGCCACGTTCCCAAGCATTACGTCCACCCACCCAAGCCGCCCGCACCCTCAACCCTCCCGCCTGCCAGACAACACAATGCGGTGGTTCAAGCTCCTCACAGCCTCGCTGCTGCCCTTCACAGCTCTGGCAGCTAAGAAACCCACCGGCGACCGCTTCAATGACGCTCGCGCCAAGTCGCTATCCACTGGCCGCCCGCTGAAGCTTGACGACGCCAGCTATGCGCAATTGACAAAGTCCCCGCGTGACTATGGCGTTGCAGTCCTGCTTACCGCTTTGGAAGCCAGATTCGGGTGTGTCCTGTGTAGGGACTTTCAGCCTGAGTGGGATTTACTGGGCAACAGCTGGATGAAGGGCGATAAGAACGGGCAGACAAGAATGGTATTCGGGACATTGGACTTTGTCGATGGAAAGAACGTATTCCAGTCGGTACGCAAAAACCCCCGTTTTGGAGTACCTCTACAGCTCCCCAAGAAACTAACCTTTCATAAAGATGATGCTCCAAACCGCTCCCGTCCTGCTCTACTTCCACCCCACCATCGGCCCCAACGCAAAGGTCGACACGCAACCTGTCCGCTTCGACTTCACCGGCGGTCCCCAATCTGCCGAACAAATCCACGCCTGGATCTCACGCCAGGCTCCCGCTGACGTCCCCAAGCCCAACATGTCCCGCCCCATCAACTGGGTCAAGATCATCTCTGTGACCACCGCCGTGCTTGGTGCCATCACAGCCATCTCGGTTGCGTGGCCGTACATGATCCCCATTCTCCAGAACCGCAATCTTTGGGCCGCCATCAGTCTCATTGCTGTGCTGCTCTTCACCAGCGGCCACATGTTCAACCACATCAGGAAAACACCCTACGTTGTTGGCGACAACAAGGGTGGCATCAATTACTTCGCCGGTGGCTTCAGCAACCAGTACGGCCTCGAGTCGCAGATCGTTGCTGCAATCTACGGTGTGCTTGCCTTTGCAGCCATCTCTCTGGCCCTCAAGGTCCCCAGGATCCAGGATGCGCGTGCCCAATCCTTTGCTGTCTTCCTTTGGACTGGTGTCCTGCTCGGCATGTACAGTTTTCTGCTCAGCTGTTTCCGCGTCAAGAACGGCGGATACCCCTTCTGGCTGCCTCCCTTCTAAACAAGTTGTTGTAGGCCTGCGGTGCATGTGAAACTTTGAAAGGGTAAAAAATGAATTATGGCTCAGTTCACACTACTCGCGAATGGGAGATTGTTGAAAATATTTGATGAAGCACTGAAGCTCGCGGCTCGAACTCTGTACACGCTGTATCATAGACTTTGGTGGTTGTATGCTAGACGAAGAATCAAAAACGTGTAGCCATTCGTCAATTCACGCAACTAATCTCAAAAATAAAAAGACTGTTGCTACTGGTACAAGGATGTCATTGAAAATACACATACCACAAACGAGAATACCGTACCGGCGCGTAAAAGGCACAAGCACCAACCCATCCCTAAGTGAAGTGCACAACCCACTCGCTGTCGCAGGACATTACGCATTCTGACCAAAATCACTCACTCTCGTGATCATAAAAAAAATCTTAAAATATGGCTGACACAAAAGGAGATTTTTTTTTTACCGAGCGCGCTGATCAATTTGTAGCCAAAGTGAGAAAGACCGAGAAATGCCTAAGAAAAAGCCATGGCATGAAGGTCGAAAACATCGTTCCTCCAACCACCTTCATCCCAGTCATCAATGCGCTCCGCTGCACGGCGACCCTCTTCTTCCCAAAGCTTGACCACACTCCCGGGGGCATACTTGCCGGCAAAGACGCCCTTTCCAGGTGCGCCAACGCCAACCCTCGTGTACACGTCGGGATCCTCGGCGGGAGTAAGGCGGGTAATGACAGCCTTGACAAACGTCTTGATATCGTCTGGATCCGAAATCCTCGTTGCCCGAAGTCTCTCCCGGGCGAAGACGAGCTCTCGGTTGGCGGCATGGATCGCATCGGCGATACCTTGGGCCATCTGCTTCTCCATAACCTTGCGAACGATGGGGCGCAGTAGGGGCCTGAAAAGCCAGCCGAGAATACTGAATTTCGATTTTCGGAGCGTGTAGGACAGTTTGTGGATATGAACACGGACAGCCTTGAGTGTGAGGATTTGCTCCAACTTCTCCTTGCCGACTTCAACGTCCAGATGAATATCGATACCGCGCTCGTCCAGCTGGAATGATGCAATTCCCTCATCAGCGAGGCGAAGAAGGCCAGAGTGGGCGCGGAGAAGGAAGCCAACTTCATCTGCACGGAAGGAGAGGCCATCAATTTTGATAGTAAACTTGGAAGTAGCTTTGGATGCGACGCGGAAACGAGCCTTGCGCAGTTCGAAGTCGTTGTACGTCTCTACCTTGAACCGGAATGGAAGGAAGGAGGTGTGGTTGACCGTCTTTCCGGGCTCGATAATCAAGTTCTCCAAGAGCATGTCGATTTCAGGAGTGGAGACTTCCAACCGAGGAATAGGGACATACTGAATAGCCTGTATAGCGAGAGGGACGAAAACATTGATCGCATCTTGGATGAGCTCGCTGTTGGTGTTACTATGCAGAGGCGATAGGATGTTCCAGATCTTCATTGTCGTGTTGATCATTTTCGCAATATCCTGATCCTGGGTGACAGCTATAAATGTCCTCTGCGCTTGCACGAAGAATTCATCAACATCCTGGCGAAGCGACGATTCTGTCCCAACACCCCTGGCCTTTTTTCGGAGCTCTTGGAACTTTTCGTCGACGTGGTCGAAGAAGTCGGGATCAGTAAGAAGCTTCTGAAGCGAGTTTCCAATGTCGGTGAGCAAGTCCTCGAATTCGGGATCTTTACGCGAGTGATCCAAAACCTTGTGGAATGCGACTTCAAGCTTATTCCATTCTTCCTTATCTCCGAAGGAACTCAGGAAAGTCCAGAAGTTCTTGACAGCCTTTTCCATTTCCCGGTTGGGTTCGATATCGGTTTCGAGTGTACCCATGGCGTCTTCTATGGTTCGAGAATATGCCATAGCGTAACGCTTCAGAAGCAATGCAAGCACAGATACTGAGTCATTGTAATCCTTCTTTTGCCTCAAGTTCGTGACTGTCTTCTTCAGACGGAACAAGAGCGACTCGCCCTCGTCACCCTGGAGCTTTGTCGCCAGGCTTACGTCTGCCCTCTTGGCTACCTGCGCCACACCATTCCCAACTACTCTCGCGACCTCGGTGGCCTCGCTGTTGAGCTCTTCAGCTGAGTGTATGTGTGCCTCGTCCGCTCCTGGTTCCTTGAGTGCCTTTTGCTCTGCCTGTGAGGGCTCGATGGTCTTTCCAGCTTTTTTCGCCACATTCGACAGGGTAAAAGCAGTGTCTTTGAATACTTCGCGACCAACAGTGTTCAGATCGGAGAGGAAGATACGGAAGTCAGAGTTGGTGAAGAGTAGGGAACCGACGGTGTGCAAGCTGTGGTATGCTATCAATGTGTTAGTTTTAGTTCACCAAGAGGATCACGCGTACTGACCTGCAGTAGTATCTGCCTTTGCCTTCGATCTGGTCGTTCTTCGTGCAATGTCGTCTACATCGACGGATATTCTGGACTTGGAAAGGTACCAGAGGAAGTCCTGGATCTGGTCTTTGTTGTTCTTGTTGTTCAGAGTTTCAATGAACTGATGTAGCCATTGTTTCGTGAATTTAACCAGTAGGCGGCCTGAATCGCTCAGGTCGGGGTTTTCTGGGTTTAGGACGTCGGCAGATAGCAAGCTTCGGAGGTTGATGATGACTTGTTCGTTGGATGGCATGAAACCCATGGAAAGGGCTCTCATCATCTGGTACGAGTGCAGCTTCTGATGCACCTCTCTCTGTAAAGTTGTATCATCGCGGTACTACGAGAAGATATCAGTACGTGGACGTTGCATTAATGAGACGGGTATAGGTATAAACGAACCTGAGGCAACAACGGACGCTGGTCCTCGTCGCGTTTGCGCGACCCAAAGCACGATGAGAGTGACATTGCGATGATCCTAATCAATGCTATACTCGAAGAGCTACAATGAAGTTGGATTGCTGAAGCTCGTTCGCAGCTACCCAGCTTCCAGGCTCCAGTAAGACGCGTTGGTCAAGATGACGAGGGAGCTAGCTCATCGACGTCATGCCTCTCGTCGATCGCGGATCCACATGGGCGCCAAGGCTACCGTTCTTTCTTCCTGCGTCCGTGGAGAGGACGTCTAGTCTCATACAACTTCTGCCAGCACTTGTACTTGGGAGGCTGTCTGTCTGGCATGCTTCTGGGGGTGGGGGGGGGGGGGGGGGGGCAAAAAATTGGATG
>LR132653.1:0-15002 GCA_900634815.1 Paradendryphiella salina | reverse complement strand
AAACGCGCACGGACACGGTATGTACGACAACATAAATGTTCCTATCTGCAGCACACTTCATCGCCGTCGCGTTAACACTGTACTGCGGCAGCGCTTCAATACTATACTCCTGTTCCGGTGTGTAATTCCCCGCTTCATCCGGAAGACACGAATTGTTCGCCCAAATGGGATAGTCGATGGATTCCGAACGCGTAGAGTGCCAAATACCACTGCTCCACCCTTCGTTGGCCGCGTCACAGGAGAGAGAAGGGAAAGAAAGGAGTCAGATGAGCGACCATATGATGAGTGGATTAGGAAACGTTTGAGGTTCCGCTATGTACATATATGTACGTGTAAATACCTAATTCGTAAACATAGTCAAAAAGTCTGTTGTCGCATTTTCCTCTCCTTTCGTATTCGTCTCGCTTTAGAAGAGAAGTCGAAAAGTCGCCATAGCGTTGGGCTAGACTATACGCCGTCGGGAAATGAAATTCGACGAGAACCGTGCGCCAAGCAGAACATGCCGGTACCTGGCAGAGGATCATCTCCGTTTTTTGTTTGATACACGACCTAGCGTGGGGAACGCGGCGCAGTCGTGCATGTGCGTGGTGGGTATCCACCGAGGAATGGGTATCTGATGAGGCTGAATACGCACAAACATGGGATGCGTTGCGTACTTGCAAACCGCCTGTTCTTGACGATTTTTGTTCTTGCCGTGCCCAGCCCAGGAACAAGACGTATCTATCGGCAAGAAATTAATAAAGTGGGAACGGCCATTCCTTATTTTGACAATTTTGTTCCTAATTTATCGTTCGTCTTGACTACTTCGCTTGACATATTCGATGATGGGGATCACTGTCTCGCCCGTCTCCAATCTCTCGTGGACCGATCGTTGATCATTTCGCACGCAATACTCATGTTTTGCGTTGTGTCTTGAAATATCGATCTTCATGTATTCATCCAGAAAGTGAAAGCAATTTCCAACTCTCCTATTGGTGGACTAAGTCAGTTGAGAATATAGAGAGTGAACAGTTAACAGTGTTAGAGCAAGACAGATACCCACACACCTCAACAGAGAATGAAGTCACCAGTTCGACCACCGTGGGGCGAGTAGGGAAAGATATTCCAATTACAAAGACTTGGGAGGAAGCTTGAAAGGGCGCGAGAACTTATTTGCTCTCGAACGGTATGACCTGCTGGGAGGAGACGCTTCTCTTCGCGCCGCCGCTATAGTGACATCGTGTCAGGAGCTAGGTATTTAACCATCCTAGACCAGCCTAAAGCCCGCACATGAATACCGTGTGGAAGATTTCATGGCCAATGATCAGGCGAGTACTTCACGTGGCAGCTGGCGATAAGAAGCAGCAAGCTATTTGACAACGGTTAGCTGCGACGCGTGTACCCGTTGACGTCACTAGGATCCCCGAAACTCGACTTGCATGCAATCCAACAAGTCCAACTTCAGCATTGCCGTAGAACCAGGAAGATGCCCTTGTTCCATCGGCAGCCACTTCCATGCACAAAGCACGGGTCGCGCGCAGATGCTCCTCGGTGTGATCAATAAAGCCCACACAATGCGGATGGATAAGATACCGGCGGCATGGGATATCGACCACATGCATCATTCGGAGCTTAGTGAAAGCTTAACAAAGCTTGGAAGTGCTTGGCCTCAAACAAACCCTGTGGGAGTGTGCAAGTAGCCACGCGATCCATGTCACCATGCATACATGGTCGACACGAGATTGTTGGCTAGGTTTGTGTTGGGCGAGTAGAGCTTGCTTTGAAGGCGGGGGCAAGGCGCCTGTGTCGGGTGCTGGTGGGGTGTGAGGGTATAAACGGTGTAGTCTGGACGTCACTTCTGGCAACGCAACTCTAGCCATGTTTCGAGACTGGGTTGTGAAATCTTATACTAATCATAGTTTTTGCCTCTTTTACCATATACTCAGCTTCTGTGTTGGCCTGAACACCATCATGGCTTCCCTCCAGCGTGTCGCTATCCAACGTAGCCCGGTCTACAAGCCCGTCGGTACAAAAAGCTACGTCTATGCCATGACAAAGTGTAGGCATATCCATTTCCCTCGCCTTGTAACAGATTTCGTTATACTCATATAGTTCAGATGGCTTCCACCCTACCAAACCAGGTCCTTACTTCCAGGCCAAAGTCATGACGCAGCAAAGGAAGTTGGGGCGTATCGGTGGCCGCATGCGCTCGTACTATGTTCTACGGAAGCGTTCACAAGCCGCATCTGTACCAGGCGGCGCGCAAAGTATAGCTGCTACTGAGACTCCTTCAAGTGATAGAACCACCGAAGGAGAAGTCCCAGCTGAAGACATTCAGAATGACTCGCTGTACCTCTGTGAAGTTGGTGTCGGAACGCCAGAGCAGAAACTGTACCTGGACTTCGATACGGGCTCTTCCAATCTATGGGTACGTAAAGATATCCAGCTACCCACCCGCCCCTCTCTTTATCTCATGATGTTCGCGTTTAGAAGCGAGAGAAACCAAGCTGATTCAGTCCATGTCGAAAATAGGTATGGTCCACCCAACTACCGCAAAAACATACTCTCCTCCGCCAACTCTGCAAGCCAACAAGTCGCCTTCGACGCCTCCAAATCCAACACCTTCAAGAAGCTCTCAGGTGAAACTTGGAAGATATCCTATGGCGACTCTTCCTCGGCTAGCGGTGATGTCGGCACCGACGCGCTGGATCTCGGGAGCCTGAAAGTCGAGAATCAGGCTGTTGAGCTCGCCAAACAAATTTCTGCACAGTTTGTCCAGGGCAATGGAAGTGGGCTGTTGGGACTGGCGTTTAGCCCCATCAACACGGTTACACCGGATCCGCAGAAGACGCCCGTGGTCAATATCATAGCGCAGAAGGAAGGCAGGGAGCAGTTGTTTACTGCTTACCTGGGTAGTTGGAGGGACAAAGATGAAGCGGACAAGGGGGAGGTGAGTGATTTTCTGCACGTCGTATACTCGTTGATAGCTACATTTGTGATTGTAGAGTTTCTACATTTTTGGTTTCATCGATCAAGACGTCTTGAAAGCTTCTGGTGCAACAGCACCAAGCTACGCCACGGTAGATAGTAGCCGAGGTTTCTGGCAGATTCAATCTACATCCGCTACTATCAACGGGCAGACAGTCAAGAGAACAGGCAACACCTCCATCATGGATATCGGCACCACGCTCTGTCTCGTCGACGACGCGCTCGTCGAAGCCGTCTACAAGGCCATTCCCGGTGCGAAATACGACCAGAACAACCAAGGTTACGTCTTCCCTGCTTCTACTGCTGCAGCGAATCTCCCTGAAGTCAAACTCGCTATCGGAGACGATATGGTGATGTTCCAGAAGGAGGACTTGGGTTTCGCGAATGCGGGGAACCGAATGGTGTATGGAAGCATTCAAAGCAGAGGATCGATGAATATGGATATTTATGGGGATGCCGTGTTGAAGGCCATATACGCGGTAAGTTTGCAATCTTCAAAGGAAAGAGAAAAGCAAAAAACTGTGAACGGGAGGTTTTTGCTAACGCTTGAATCTAGATCTTCGATATGAATAATGGGTCGCCGCGATTTGGCTGGGTGCAAAGGAAGGAAGGGACTCAGAACACGTCGGCCCCGCCTTCGCAGTAGATTGTGTTGGCATTGAAGCAATTTGATCAACAGGGAGCTGATATTTCGCTAAGCGATCATCACCCGAATACCTCTGTTGTGCTTGGTCATAGGAATGAACATATCATGATCGTATAGGACGTCTTCTTCAGTCGTGTCCGATAAGTGCATGTACGGTAGGACACGCAGAACCAACGCAGTCAAACCGAGATGAAGCTCGCATAGAGCAAGACTGGAACATGATGTCAGCAATGAATCTTCACCCTAAATTGAGAAAAGGCAAATTTACTTCATGCCCAAGCAAGCGCGACTGCCCTTGGAGAAGGCCAGCAGAGCCCGCTCGACCTCCTTCCGCCGTTGATTATTCTCATCTAGCCATCGCTCAGGAGAAAAGGCGTACGAATCCGGGAAAGCTCGTTCGTTGTGATGCGTAACAAATGCCGACATGCCTACTGCGTAGCCTCTAGGAACAACGTATTCAACCGGCTTCTTGTTCCACTCTCCGCGGTATAGCAGACTTTCTTCGGTCGGTATGCGAGCAGTGCGGCTAGACACGCCGTAAGAGAGTCTCAATCCTTCTTGAATAACCGCTCCTAGATATGGCAAGGTCTCCAGAACAGGCCATGCAGGCAGATTCCTAGAATCACTCACGACGGTTTCCAATTCCCGTGTCAACTTTGCGAGGGTGCTTGGTTGAGTTAGGAGATGGTAGGTTATTACAGCCATAGCCCAACTAGTAGTTTCCGTTCCCGCACCCACCACAGCCTGGGCTTCATCGGATATCCAGCGAAATTTATCCTTTTCCCGGTGCGTGTTCGATTCCAGGAGAGAAGCGAAGATGGTGGGTCGATCATACGTGATACCTGCATCTGAATCTGCCTTTGCCTTTTGGGCTTTGGCGGGCATGTCAATCTGTAGCGTTTTCACCATGAGGGCGATGTCCTTTGGCAGGTACTCGATGAAGAGGGTCGAAAGCCCAATACTAGCTTTAGTCCAGGGAAAGAAGCGGAAAACGAACACGGGTCGAAGGATGGACGCTGTTGGCTCGCGGAAGTTTGGGTACCATCCTTTTTGGTCGAGGAAGCCGAAGCCTTGGCCGAAGCTGTAGCTGGAAATGGCGTCCGAGGTGAAACAGCTGTAGGCCATGGCGATGTCAAAGGGTTCTTTGTCTCCGGAATGTGCGAGTAGCTTGTTACATAGCTTCTGGACCAATGCGTGGATTTCGGGCTCGAGTCGGGTGATCATGGATCGCGAGAAGAATTTAGATACGGGGATACGTCGAAGTCGATGAAGGTCATGATCGACTGTGCCGAATCCTGCCTCCCCGATACTGGAGATTGGTGAGCGAAACGCCTCCTTCTTTTTCCGCTGCATAACTCACGCAGAGCCGTTTATTTGGTGCACTGGCTTGTCGCGTTTTCGTCCTCCTACAGCGTAAATCTCGTCGGCAAAATTGACGTCGTCACAATGGACTTCGTTGGGGTTGATGCGCACCATGGGACCTAGCAAAGAGACTTACGATCGGCTCCTACGATTCAGTTGATCGCATACTCACCATACACTTTGTGCATTCGGCTGATCTCTTTCGTATAGCAACCGAACTTGACGACATCGTAGTAGAACTCCGGAAGGTACGTCGCTGCTGCCAGTCTCGGACCAGGGATCGAGCTCAGTGGATGGAACGGCGAGATATTGTACAAGACCTGTATGGCTTTAAACAGTAGCCACAGTCCCAGCGCTCTTGAGCCATAGAACGCTGCAAGAAACAGTGTCCCTGATGGAGCTTGACCATCTGGCAAGTTCATTTCGCAGAACAAGGTAGGTGAAGAGCTGCTCCTTTTTCTGGAGGAAACAACATGTTATCTTTGGGGTTACGCTACTGTGCATAGATGCAGGGTTCCCAAGTGACCCCGCGACAGAGCTTGCGTTTGAAAGTGGGGATGAAAGTCAGTTTGCCTATCTGAATCTTTCCCGCCGTCCTTGGGCGGACGTTGAGCGGTAATAGGCAGCGATGCGGGACGGACAAGCTAAAATGGGACGCCATGACCGAAAGACGGCCATGGTGTCTTGTGAAGAGCGTTTGTCTGGAATAGGTGGAGAGTACGCTAAGCCCAGTCAACGCGCATCCTGGTAATTGCAGGTGCGAAAATCCGTGATTGGCCTGTCATGCGGTGGAGAAAGGGCTAGATGTCATTGACACATTGTAAGGTTAATTTTGCAGTTGGAAAGATGGTGATGGACAGCGCATACTGTCGCGTTGAGGGTGACCTGACGCAAGAATGCCTCATGATTCGAAGCGATGAACCTCTATAGATTCTCGACAGTGTATCGAAAAAGAATATAACGATAATGTGAATGTTCCAATCTATGGCAGCCATTCTCTTTGTGTTCCTCATTGTCGTTGGAATCATTTCATACTCGTGTCTATGGGCTCCTAGTATACTTTGCCAAAGTCTGTCGTATCCATGACCTAGATTTCTTCTCCATGTCCATTCCTACCTAGACCTGGGTAAGACCATCTTTCCTCTCGCTGCAAGCATAACCCAGCCTCCGATGAGACAGACCCCGCCAATCGGCGTAACTGGACCCAGCTGCTTGTACTTCTTGGGGTCCAATGCAAGTAGATAGATGCTACCGGAGAACATTGTTATGCCTGCGGTGAAAAGGGTCATGGCGAGTGTATTCGCCGGGGCGACGACGGCAGTGAAAGTCAGGACGGCGGAGTGGATAAGCTGGTGGCATTGCGCATTAGCGGGGTTCCATCACTCGACATTGGCGGAAGCGGTGTAGAGAGTCGAAAGACGGAAGAAAAGAATAACCAGAACATTGGCCATGGAGATGAAGAGGACGCACCTGATAGTGAGCAGCAGTCCCCCAGTTGGCAATCCTAGCCGGATCAGAGATGCGCTGCTTGAGGCCATGGGCCCCGAAAGCACCGAGCGCGACACTCGAAGCGCCGAGCAGCGTGCCTACTGTCCAGAATGGTGACATTGAACTATAAGTTGTGCCGTAAGAAGCGTAGGGCGTACGGTACTCAGATTCGGGTTGCGACCGTGATTTGCGCGACGAGGAAGACGAGGTTTTCTTCGAGGAAGACATAACAGCAAGGTTCGAGGATGATGTTTGGTGGGAAAGGTGGGATGTTAGGGTCAAGGAAGGAGCCGCGGTCTGCGGAGCTTCGGAGGTATGTGTTGTCTGATTGGTCTGTGCACATCAAGTTTGAAGGAGTATTCTGTTCTGAAATGTTGGAAATTGGTGGTATCATAGATGCTGACATGTGCATCCTGTTGTTTTCAACGCCATAACGCCTGTGTTGATGCGAATGTGACTTCGTCTTCTGTCAAAGCCGCGGCCCTGTTGGTTCATCCTTCAGTGCCTCAGTCCGAGTCTGAATCGATTTCCATCACACCTCCGTTTACCTGATCTCCCCGCTGCGTTCTCAGCGCACTTGTAGTGGCCTTTTTGCTTCCCCTCCCATTCTTCTGAGCTGCCTTGGCGGCCTTCTCCTCCTCTTCCGAAAGAAGAGAGCCATCAACACGCAAGAATCCCTTTCCTTTGCCTTTCCCATCCATCCTGCCATCAACGTCCCGTATCCTGACCCGTACTTCACCCTCCACCGTCTCGCCATCCCCGTTCACCCACCAGCCACCTTCGTCTGACAGTTTTTCATCCCACCCTTTCTTGACCTTGCCCGTCTCGTTTTGGTGCCATGTCCAGTTCGCAGGCATATGTTCCTTGAGAATGCTGACGGGGAAAGTGTTGAGGTGTGCAAGCGTAATGTGCGTCTTCGCGTGGTCGGTGACGTGAGCCTGTAGGTATGCATTTCGGACTGGACGCCATACGAGGAAGGAGGCTGTAGCCCAGAGGAAGGGCGCAGCATATTCATCGACGTGTGTGAGGAGTAGAGGCTCTGTGTGCGCCTCGGCGCCAGATTCGTTTTGTGCACTTTTCGATAGAGATTTGGATGTCGCAGCGGGCGCGGGCGGTTTGCTGCTCAAATCTACATCTTCGTATGCGAGCACTACACCCTTTGCAGGTGGAAAGTATGTGAGGAGCAGTGGTGATAGTACGGTTGCGCATACTGCTGAAAACGGATCTGAGAGACACGAGGGCGGGATGCTGACGTATTGCGATATGCGCTCAGTGTGGAACAGAGAAACATCATCGCTCTGTACAGGCGCCATTGTTCAGAAAGGTGAGGCAAGCTGGACCGCGTAATGTGGTTTGCGATCGCCTTGTCGCGACAGTGCTGAGCTCAAAAAAAGTTGGAAATCGGCGTCGGCAGACACCGACATCTCTGAAGGAGGGTCACGCTAAGACGGGAAGCGGTTAGTCAGCATTCCTAGCAATAATCTGCGCGCCGAAAGGGACAGGAAGTTTGAACTAGAAAACGCTTCCTAACAGCGTCAATGAATTTGAGGTGCTTTCCCATCTACATGGACGTCCAACGCCAAACTACACTATTCCCAAGGCGCAAACGCCGTCTTTGTGATCGAGATATCGTCGGTGCCCACCATCAGCGAGACCGTTGCTTCAAGTTTGTCTGAAAGATCGAGTTTGAAGCCTTTCATCTTCGCCCTCCCTTCTCAGCCTCCTTACGTTGAACCTTGGTAACAACGCGCTGTAGCGCCTGCTTGATTTCGCCCTTCTTGAACTGTGCCAAGTCGTAGTAGTTGGGAGAAATATCCTAGGGACGGTTAGTACGATATTTGCACAGTAGGGAGTTGTATGCACTTACTAGGAGCCACTCCGGCTTGACCGAGGTCACTGTTCGGATGTAGTTCTTGGTGGTGAGAACGAACTCGTTGTAGATGACCCATTCGCTGTCCTCAGCCAACACTGTGCTGGGATGCAAGAGAACATTCTGTTCGTCCTTAACAGTGATGTAACTCTTGCCGTTGCCATCGCGCTTGGCTACTTGCATGAAGAAACCAGCTACAAGCGCACGTTGAATGTTCTCGTAGTACTTCTTGTCCTCAAAAGGTGTCGACATCAGCTCGAGCTCTTCACGCTCCATTATGCGCTTGAGTTGCAGACGGACGTTGTCGGCTTGCTGTAGCGCTCGGTACGACAGGAAGTGATCGTGGCACCATTGCTTCGGGTTTTCTTGCGCCTCCTCGCTCTTGAATGCATGGTAGACGTTCAGCATGGTGAGTTGGTCACCCTTGGGGTGTGCAAAAAGCTCCTTCATTTCGTCTGCTCGCTTGCGGTTGTTGGCCGGGCGAACGAAGATTTGTGGGACGGAGAGCAGTGCAGTGAGAGATAGAATCTCATTCGAGCAGTAGAACTCGGGCGATGTAATCAGCATGACTGCTAGAGCAGGGTCAAGAGGAAATTGAGATGCGAGCCCTCCGAGGGTGGTCAGCTCGCCCTCATCGTCAAGACATGCCAAGTAGTTCAATTCCTCCAATGCTCGCATCAGTGTCTCGGGCGCAGGGGGGTCCATCAGGTCGAAATGTACCAGGTCGTCCACACCAAGCTTCTTCAGCTCTAGAACTGTGCTGGCCAAGTTGGATCGCAGAATTTCAGGGTATGTCTGCTCGATAAGCTCCTTCTTGAATGCCTGCTCAGTGTAAAGACGGAAGCATTTACCGGGTCGGGTACGTCCGGCACGTCCAGCGCGTTGCTGTGCAGATGCCTTGGAGATGGGCGATACCAACAGAGACTCAACACGGATACGAGGGTTGTATACTTTCTGCTTGCTGAAACCTGGATCCACGACATACACAATTCCGTCTATGGTCAGGGACGTCTCAGCAATGTTGGTAGAAACGATAACCTTTCGTCCAGGACGGCCGCCTGGTGTCGATGGTGGAGGTGCGGGATTGAAGATTTTTTGTTGTTGCGCTGGGGGCAGGGTCCCGTAGAGCGGGTATACCACAAGCGGTCCAGCACCACCCTCGCGGCTGAGATCCTGAGCTTCCAGATTTATCTTCCTGCATGCATCCTCGATCTCTTCCTCACCCGTCAAGAAGAGCAAGATGTCACCTTCGGGCTCGGTGGCATGGATTTGAAGGACGGTTCGTAGGGCAGCTTCGACGTAGTCACGCTCGGGCGCGGGGGTATAGAAGACCTCTACGGGGTGGGTTCGTCCGGGGACGGCAAGCAGCGGGGCGTTGTGGAAATACTTTTGGAACTTGGTGGCATCGAGAGTGGCACTCATGATGATGAGCTTGAGGTCGGGCCTCCTCAAGACAACCTCCTTCAACAGACCCATCAGGATATCTGTAGCCAGAGTCCTCTCGTGGGCTTCATCGAGAATGATGGTACTGTAGCGGGTGAGGTTGTGGTCGTTCATGGCCTCGCGCAGCAACATGCCGTCGGTCATGTACTTGAGAATGGTCTTCGGCCCTGTCCTGTCCTCAAAACGGATGCTGTATCCAACTTCCTCGCCCAGCTCGACATCCATCTCCTCGGCTACACGCTGCGCGACTGACATGGCGGCGACACGGCGAGGCTGCGTGCAAGCAACCATCTTAGCCTCAGACTGCGGGAGGTCGTCGTACAAAACGAACTGGGGAATCTGCGTCGTCTTTCCGGAACCTGTCTCACCAACGAAGACGAGAATCTGCGATTCTTGGTAGAGCTTGAGGAACTCATCGCGTTGCTGGTGGACTGGCAAATCTCGGCGCTTTTCGAGGATGCTCATGTACTTGTTGGAGAGTGGCTTCCCGGTGAAGGCGTTGTTGGGGCCGTCTTCGGCGGCATTGGCTTGCGCCGTCGTGGTGGCATGGCGCTTCATGCCTTGCAATCCTCCTCCTCCGGTGGCGCTGGCGTCTTTGGTGTCGTTCCAGTGCGCCAGGTACGGGTTTGAGGCGGCGTCCATGTTGCCTCCGCCGTTGGATTCCGTCTTGACGCGTTTGACGCGGGCGCTGTCGTCGTTGTCGTATTCGCGCTTTGTCATGGCTGTCATGGCTGTGGATTTGTTGTTTGCGCGTGTCAATGTCGACATCAATTGCCGTCCCAGAAAAAGTTATGCGCCGGCGGAAGTAGCTCCACTTACCGCGATTTCTCTGGCTTGGCGCGAACCACGACAGGCTGCAAGATACCAGAGCAATATCCACACACATCATGTAGTAAATATACCCGTACGCCCACCTCCGGTGGTATTTGCCTCGCTCCATTCCCACATCGCTGTGAACGAGTCTCATCTTGCCCGAATTGTGCCGCAGCAGTGCTCCTGCCATCTCACTAACCCCGCCGCGGTCACCATCCACCACCAACTTTTCCTCCGCGCCGCGCATTTTTTTATCGAGACCAGCGGTGGGCAGCTATAGACATTCACTAGCGATATGGACTATTCGGAAGGCATGGATACATCCGCCGCCATGTTCTACATAGGACAGCACGAGTCGAAGCGGGGCTTGGACGTGTCGCCAGAGCTGGTCAACCACGCCCAAGATCTTGGAGTAAGTGCCTCGAAGATATGCACGAACCTCTACTGACCATATCTAGTATGATATGATTACTAGCCCAATCACCAATCAACACTTCCAGAACCGTGTTCTCAGTCTCCTCAACTCTTATACTCAGACTCTCGCAGAGTCGCAGTCGCAACCGCTGCCCTTGATACCTGCACTGGATAATTTTGATACACCACTCGGCCCGACCGACATCGTCGGCCAGTTGGTGACTTTCACCAGCGCGTGGATTGATCTTTCCTCGCCAGACCCGCTTATCTCGCATCTCTCGCGACAGGTCTTCCACCTTGAGATTGCATATGCAGCTTTCTGTGGTGTCACCAATGTGGTAGTTCCAGGTCCAAGACTCGCCCATGGGCAGACAGGCGTGTCGCAATATGCGCGCTCTATCAAGGAGGCTCTTACGACAGGATCTTACATTCAGCTCCACGTCCAACTACCCATGGATGGCATCCAGTCAGAGTCCAGCGAGGAAGACTTGGGAGACCTAGCACGTTTCGCAAGACCAGACTTTGAGCCTAGTACTGAGGCCAAAAACATACACTCTTGGAGTTCATGGGACGCTTGGAATACCATCCGGACCGTTTGCAAATACCACAACAGGCTGTCCATTAGTAAGAACGTATCCTTTCTTTGGCAACATTTGGCTTGATCAAACCACGCTACCCAAAGCTAACTTGACTACAGTGCTCAACCTTCCCCGCAGACTCCCTTCGCTTGCTCTTCAGTCGCGCTGGTTCTCGGAGCCTGTCAGACTGCTCAATCTATTAGCCTCATCTTTCCTTGTCAATGCTCGCCAATCCTTCGTACTGTCGAAAGCGCATCAGGTATTTATCTTCCGCGCCATGCGTCTGCAGCGTGGCCCTTGGCTACTCATTTCAGATGTCGGCCCATTACCAGGTATCGATGATCCAGATATGATCATGTCGTACTCTACAGGTCATCTTTCCCCTCGCACGGTAGAGGATGCCCCAAGCCCCGCTTCTTCAACAGTTGCACCAACCCCGGCCGAGGCCGCTAGTCTGGCGAAGAAGTCCCCAAAGAAGAACAGCAGCAGTAATGATCCCACACCGCATCTAAGCTACATGCGATACCTGCAACGCAACCAGCCTCCCAAAAGCCAGATTGAACGTTTTGGCGGCGGTTTCCAAGACTACCTGCAAAGCCCTCTCCAGCCTTTGACCGACAACTTGGAATCCATCACGTATGAGGTGTTCGAGAAAGACCCAATCAAGTATGCCTGGTACGAGCGAGCTATCGCACAGGCGCTAAAAGACTGGCATGCCGAGAAGAGGTCGACAAGTTCAGACAATGGCGCTGTAGTTGTTGCCGTCGTTGGATCTGGTCGCGGTCCACTTGTGACTCGTGCGTTGAACGCAAGTGCAAGCTCTGGCGTTCCCGTTGAAGTTTACGCCATCGAGAAGAACCCCAACGCATATGTATTGCTGCAGCGCCATAACATAGAAACCTGGGGCGGGCGAGTCACCGTGGTCAAGACAGACATGAGAGCTTGGAAGGGTCCTTCAAAAGCAGACGGTACTTTCGGCAAGGTTGACATCCTGGTCAGTGAGCTACTCGGATCTTTTGCCGACAACGAGCTATCGCCGGAGTGTCTTGATGGCGTACAGCATGTTCTGAACCCAAGCCACGGCATTTCGATACCATCCAGCTACACGGCGCACTTTACCCCGATCTCAACACCAAAACTGTGGGCAGACCTATACAACCGCAGTACTAACATAGATCCCAATGCCTTTGATATTCCTTGGGTCGTCATGCTGGCCCAATTCGACTACCTGTCTATAGACGCCAAAGAGACGATTGCTTCCCAGCAACTCAGTAACGGCACCAAGATGCAAAACTTCAACCTGGAAGCGCCCCTCGCACCAAACGTGCAGACAGCATGGGAATTCACTCACCCCTTACCGCCAGCAGTCCTAGCTCAATCTTCGCTACGCAAGGGTGGTTCTGCAGTAGGTGGCGGAGGCGGCTTCTGTGGAGGCGACGGTGCAAACGAGCACAACCTACGTTATTGCAGAATCGCTTTCCCCATTCAAGAAGCAGGTGTTTGCCATGGCCTAGGTGCATACTTTGAAACTGTGCTCTACAGCGGATCCGAAGGACCAGTTGAGTTGAGCACCAACCCCGTTACCATGGAGCAGAAGAGCAAAGACATGATTTCATGGTTCCCCATCTTGTTCCCTCTCAAGGTATGTTTACACGGCCCATGTCTGATCTTTACACGGTTGCTAATTGGTTTCGCAGACGCCCATGGAGCTCCCCGCCAACTCGGAAGTTGAAGTCAGCTTCTGGAGACAGACGGATGACCGCAAGGTGTGGTATGAGTGGCTTGTAGAAAGCTACATGATGATCAACGGCCAGAGGGTACGCTTGGGTGTGTCTGATTTGCACTCGAGCAAATCGAATGGGTGCATGATGTGATGATGGCCAGCCTTATGTGGATATGTATTTCATATTCTTCGAGAAGTCTTAAGAAACAGGATTGAGAGTTTTGATTCTTTCCATCAGTGAGAGAGGAGGATTCACCTGATACTACTTCGTTTCATACTCTCTCAAAGGACCAAAGAAAAAGCGTGCAGTTTCGCCATGTCGATATCGGTGTTTGTATCCCGATTGCCACGTGGAGAACGTAGTGAATAAAGTAAGAGACAACGCGATACTCTCTCAACGTGCGCCCCCAACGCCCCAGAAACCCTCCTTTTCCTTGCCAAGTAGAGAGAAGGGAAAGCCATATTTCGTTCATTTTTCATGGGCAGAATTTCACAACCTCGACACTACAAGTAATCCTTCTTCCTTCCCGTCCTTGTGTACTGGTTCAGATGCCACTCTACATCCCCCTCCTTGTTATCCAGCGTGCCCGCTCTGATCTCGAACAAGCGCATGCTCATCCTTGGTCCGACCTCAGCGAGCTCAACGGATTGATAGCCCGTCTTGACGAAGACGTGGTGGCGGACTTCGATGGTATCTTCAATGTTCTTGAAGCTTGACAGGGGGTCAGCATGAGTCTTATGAGAAAGAAGATACAAACGTACGTAACAACACGATTGCCAACTTTCGCATTGGCTTCCCGCGGCGGAAACAGATGTTTGAGAACCTGAACGCATCTCTGCCCGAGTTTGGTGGAGAAGCCTTCAAAGATGAGATGCGGATAACTTTCCGACACGGTGCCGCGCGAGGAGTTTGGTATGTCTGCGCGCAGCACGACATTGTGGAGGGAGAAGCTCGCCGTGGGTCCGTGGGGGAAGTGTGAAACCGTCAGCGCAGTCGGAGTACCTCTGTGCTCGTGCAGCAGTACAATGTCGCTTAGTCCGCCTGATTTTGCGCTTTCGACAAGATTCGGCAACACCATGTTACCGCGGTTCAGTCGGATGGATGTCGGTAGTAGCAATCTGATTTCTTTTGCAAAGGTTCCTAATCTGCTCGATGGGTCGCGACTGGTTGTGACTAGTATCCTTGGGTCGACCACGCCCGATAGTTGCGCGTACTCGTCGTCTAGGCCCATTTCCTCCTCGACCGTTCGGTCCGCTCGGCTCTCATCATACTTGTAGTCTTCTCGCAGACTGGTGTCTTCGGCTACGTCTTTGGAGAGCGGTTTCCCCTTGGCAAGACTTTCCTTTAGTGCGGCGCGCTTCGAGGCGAGTTCGGCGTCGCGGAGCGTGAGGGCGCGCCTGTAGAGGTAGTCCCGCCTTTCTCTTGCGTTGCGCCTGATCATCTTTGCGGTGGTGTGGGACGTTGGAGGAGAAAAGCTCAAATGAGCATCAGCTGAGGAAGTTGGGAAGTCTCTCGGTGATCGCTAGCTACTACGACGGTGGGTGCAGCAAAATATCGGTATGCGCTCTTTGGCAAGTTTGTTCCTTGAGCGTGGATCGAGTCTTGTGCGTGGGGTATCAAGTTGTCGTGTCGCGAGTAGAAGAAGTTCGCGGCCGCGCGATGGAAATTTTGGGGCCGTACTGTCTGTGCGCTCGTAA
>LR132652.1:0-28734 GCA_900634815.1 Paradendryphiella salina | reverse complement strand
CCGCACTCAACTGTGCGACAGTGTTTTTTTTTGTTGCGCGGGGCGAGGTCCAGGTGTTGTCTGGGGGTCAATCCTAATGCTCGCTAAGCCCAAACGGAACGGGGCTCCCCGCCATCTCCGCATAGGGCAAATATCCATAACACAATCAATCGCTCATGAGAGCAACCTTTCCCCGAGCAGAGTATTACTTCCGCTTTAATCATCTCCACGTCTCACAACAGCATACACTTGTAAGAATTTTCAAGTTGAGAGAGACACTTCCTCTATGCATACTTTCGTCCCCACTTTAAACTTCACTAACTTTTCTACAATAGCCTCGCCTCAATCGACTAACAACAACAAGAGAGGTTAGAGTGCTGTGCATCTCTCTCGCACACCTCAGTCGTTCCCACAAAATGACTATTCCGTGCATCTGGGGTGCTGCAGTAATGGATTTCATGTTTCAACTTAGTTATCGATTTACAATACGAAGGAGTAGATAGTCTACAAGACTTTGCTTTACACATTGTCTTCAAGTCCACCAGAATTCCCGACTCAATCTCCCTGCTTTCCCCGATACACGGAAAATGTCGTGATGACTATACCTGTGCTACTCACGTATCTTTCGTGCAACACCCGCTGTCCGTGCCACATATATACAATAGTTCAACCATCATCAGCTGAGGTCGATGAGATGAAATTGCGCAGTCCCCAACAAGCTGGCAGATTGTAATCCTTCATTCTGCGGCATTTTGCATGGGGATGGCAGGAGGTACACATACACCAATCTCATCTCTTACTGTCATCAGCATTAGTCAATAGATACGTTCGCGATAGAATTACGTTTCACCAAATTCTTACCAACACTCCGATACAACGTAACATCTGTTGACCCCTAGGTAGAACATCCGGTATGTCAGTCTTGCACGGTTAAAATTTTGATCGTCTCCAATACATCTCACAACACAAGAAGTGATTGCTCTACCTAGAGCGCATCTCAGCATATATTGAGGCCAATGAGATGTCAGATGCCCTCTACCAATCGCGTACTCGTTCAGATCTCACTGTATAGATACAGCGCTCGCCTGATTGCCTCCGGTCATTTATCGGAAGTCAATTCCATACACAATGTGAGTACATCATGTTCACTCACAGCGTCCACTGCCTAGTCACGATGCTTCGAGCTGCCACTAAATGTGGGTCTTGTTACATTTCACCAATACGGCACCACATCCTAGTAAATCATATAAACAAGGTTCAAAGTAACCGATGAGGCAAAACATCACTGCAACGAAAAAAAAAAGCAGACGCCGCCTCATTAGCCCCATAAGGCAAAGAAGGCAGGGCTGATTCGTCGTCACCCACGGGTATGGTGATCATTACTCTTTACACAACTGTCTACCCAACCAATTTTCCCGGAGTGACTAGCGCACCTCCAATCTCTGTCACTTCAGTTGTACCGTCGATAACGGCTAGTAGCTCTTCAGCTAGGCTGAGCAGCACTGTGCCGGAGTATACGCGTTTGATTTCTTCGATATTACCATCCTCTTTGGAGCTCATGCCCGTACCTCCAGCGACTAGTATCCCGACTACTTCACCTGAGCCATCTACTCCAAAGCAAAAGTTTAACGACACTTTTGCCTATGTCGTACTATCAATACTCATCATGCTAGCAATATCGCTCATAGGAATGATTGGCTACTTGGTCTATCTGCGTTGTATGGGAGCATGTCCAAAATGCAACCACATGGAGAACCAGCTCGAAAAGTGGGAGTCAGGGGAGCTCAAGCGCATCACTCCTTACATGGTGAGACATCGTGAAGAACATAACAAATCGATCTTATCAATCAATGCTTCGTCAGAAGTCGATCTCGAACTAGGCGCTGCTGGTGATGCTAAGCCCGACCGCGCTGCAGCTTTGGTTCGGCTCCAGGCTAACCAGAAACGGTCGTTTTGGGAAAGGGCAAAGAGCAGGATCTCGTGCATGACTACATCCCCAGATAGTACTCACGATTCTTTTCCTGAAATTGAAAACGATCGATTCTTCATTGTCGTCGACGCAGATGCGGTTGGTGGTAACCATGGCCCTTCGTCCAGAATCCTACGTAACCCGCCCGAAGCCGACTACGAGCCGAACAGGAACCATCTCTATGCATCTCGCGCTGCTAACATATCAACCGACTCGCTTCAAGCTGAGCCTACCGAAAGTCAGCGCACTGATGCCAATGGGCTGCGCATCTTTGCTGAAGTTGCAGCATCTGACTTCTCCAGCACCCGCAGGCCTCTTTGTACGGACATTAACGAGCCACTACGCTACACAGCCTATGCAACAAACGATTCTGATGTCGAAAGTGCTTACGTAAAAGAGCATGGGATCCTACTTGCTGAAGCAGCGCTCCAATCTGATGAATACAAGAGGGCCGAGTTGACCATGCAACGCGCATCGGCTAGAGACAGTGACGTGCGCCGCGCGGTCAGCGTAGTTAACGTAAGGGACCAGCAACTCAACATTGCGCGTCATTCCTCAATGTATTCTGAACTCCATCCCCCAGATAGCATCGAAGAGGAAAATCCTGAGCCTGAACAGTACGAGATGATCGGGTGGCGTAAGAGGGGTCGGATGCCCCCAGAACCAGAGGATGGCTAGTATAATGCATGTCAAAAATTGATTTAGGCAAAACACTGCTTGGTCATTTGTAATGCTGTGGAGGTTGAGTTATTGTTAAGTGGCTGTGGCTTTGTCGACATTGTTGCGACTTCTTTTGCGATATTGTGTAATCCAATGTATTCAAAATACCGCATGCTTGAGGCTGTAGTCGGTAATATTGATAGCTCGTGTTCCTTCCGAGTCGCCGCTGATTCCATCGTAGTCTTCCAAGTAGCTGTCTTCACCCGGCCTGGTTTGATTCCACACTCCCAACAGTGCCCCAATTTTTGTTGCTAGAGGCAAAATCCTGTCACGTGCGTCATGCGCCCCAACTGGCGGGTTGCTGACGGCTCCGCTATCGTGCCTGCTCTGTGGGTGAGCCGCAAACCTTCTGGCCCTGTTACCCCTCGGCGCATAGACGAACACCAACACTTGGTTTCGCACTGGAGCTCATTCCCCGTTTCCCAAAAAGCCTTTCACACTGATCAAGGCTGTGCATCCACGCAAGGTGGTAATATCTGGACATCCGACAGCTTTCGAGGTTCAGCAACTAGACCAGCGGGAAATGGAAGCGATTGTGGAGGCTGCGCGCTAGGCGTCCGCCAATGTTCTCATGCGACTCGCACCCACCCTTGCGCACACGACCGACTCCATCATGAGCATCTCAAGTTCCATTGGGACAGCTCTGTCTTTCATCAGCCTGATATGGATACCTGCTACCCTACTATGCTGTTTACCATGGGTGCAGAAACGTTAGAGTCCATCATACACGAATTTAGGGTGCGCCATGCTAATCATGACAGAAATGCTGTATCTTCACAAATTTACATTCTTCCCCGGGAAATGGTTGACTGAACCCGAAAGAGCAGGATTTCTCAGTAAGTCGAACTTGTTCAGGTTTATACCGGATGGCAAGTCGTAGCAATGTTTTGGCACGGCGTGCTCACACCAGCAGAGAATCAAGTTGTACCCTTTCATATCGAGAGAAGAGACAACGGAAAATTATTCGCATGGCTCATCACACCGCTTGGTTTATACGCTAAGAATGCCGAAGCCTTCATCCAACAAAAGACTGGAACCAACGTGGAAGACACAGTTGCCTGGAATCTACTACGCACCGACCCAGAAGCCAGGCTTCTTATTTACTTCCACGGGAATTCCGCAACGCTAGCCCAAGAACGTCGTACGATTGAGTACCGATCGTACTCGGCCGGAGCATCAGAAAGAATATTCGTCTTAGCGTTTGACTATAGTGGGTTTGGCATCTCAAAGGGAGACCCATCAGAATCCGGCTTGCTAAACGACGCGGAAGCTGTCATAGATTGGGCCTTGACTAAAACCCGGATACCACCGGAGAGAATCGTGCTCCTAGGACATTCCTTAGGGACAGCAGTTGTATCGGGGATCGCACATCGCTATGCGACAAACGTCGGCATCGAATTTGGAGGCCTCATTCTTTGCGCGGCGTTTACGAATGCGGGCAACGCGTTTTCGTCGTACTCGATCGGCGGAGTAGTCCCAGTTCTTGCGCCGGTCAAGTTGTTCCCTGCGTTTCAGGGGTGGTTCGTGCAGAGAATGGTCGACACCTGGCGTAGCGACGACCGACTCGCAGCGATGGCACGTAAGTTGCCCGGATCTTGTATGAGCCTTAAGTGTTGCGCTTCGACACCTGGAGTTGTACAATCATCAGCTTTATCCCAAGCCATCTGTTCCGGTACTGATGACACCATTAGGAACTTGCTCAAGGTTCAAGCTGGTCTTGGTGCATGCCGAGAATGACCAGACAATGCCGTGGCACGAAACAGAGGCACTTTTTCAGTCGACACTGCGGGCGGCCAAGGACGCGAGCCCCAGTGACGATAGCCTCAAAGGTCTTCGAGTGATAGACCTTGGCGAAGCCGGCAAGCAGGAAATATGGAAAAGCAATTCGCGCAGCATATCCAAGACGATTGCAAAGCACGGCGGTACGTATCCACGCTATTCCTCAGGCTTGGGTGTCGACGCGCTTACGGCTTGCGCGTTTCGCTTATGGCTGGACCGGGTCGCCCCACATCCGTCTGTCATGTTCGCGACATTCCCTTGACCCTTCATTTACCGGCTGCAATACACGTCTGAGGATCGAGGCAGAGGACCTGAGGCTAATTGCGGTGCTCTGCTACGACTTTCCTGATTTCAATGCAGACCCTTACCCCACACGTGGCTGTTCTCTTGCCAGGGCTAGCCCGGCATCCATGCGGTCATCGCCGGGCCTTTCGGGTCCGCTAGCTAGAAACAGGACTAACGCTTCACAATAGGGCACAACACGTCAATGACTTGGTCACCCGTTGCGCTCACAATCCTTCAGGTTTTCGGCCTCACGGCGGCTGGTACGGCACAAATGTAGTGTCGTGCTAGGCGAGGCCCAATCTGGCCGCCACCCACACACACGGAGTATGAGGACCCTTGCGCCTCTGTAACTACGGTGAAGCCTCCACCCGAGAGAGATTTGCATGTCCAATTTTTCAACAAAAGTACTGCGCCGAAATACGTCGTGCGGTATCGGTGAAAGGATGTATTCGGCGAAAGATAGACTACGGAAACCCGGCTCTACACCAAGCGCGTAGCGTATAGTTAGCACGTAGACGCCACGAGTCTCGATTGCTCGGCGTGTGCGTCACGTTCGTTATTCGCGGCCCATGACGTCTCCAAGGGTGGTACCATCGAGACCCGCATACAAAGCGCTTCACCTGCAACTATCAGGGCTGTGTGTGTTTCATCAATCACCTATTGCTCTAGGCGCTTCCCGCCTTCGTACTTTGCTCTTCACAACGTCACGTGCACCTATCTTCGCAGTCGGTTTCGTAATCCTTTTGTTATTCCGCCGACCGTGACTACTGCCTAGCATTAATATACATCACCCATCTTCTCGCCAGGACACCCATCGGCCCCTCACCAAGACCAACCAAGCAATCCGCAACAATTATGCCTGCCATCTCCCATCTCCAACGCCGCATTCTGGAAGACGCTGACGGCAACGGCGGAATCTCGAACACTGCCATTGCCCTCATTGTCGTCCTTGGAATCCTACCCTGTATTGTCGTGATTTGGGCGGTTATCTTCCTCTTCTGGGCCTACCCTTACGATCGTAACTGCTGCTGCATCAAGCGAAAGCGCCATCCAGAGCCGCAAAGTATACTGAACCAAACACCAATGAGCGAGAAGAGCTTGCAGGAGAAGAAGGGTATGGGACTCCCGCAACGACCCTTCTCTGCCCAGATCAGAACCGAATCAGGAAGCTCCAGCAACGCTGGGCGCCTGCAGAAGCAGCAAAGGCCCGCTGGCGGCATCGATAACAGGGACACGAGGATGAGCTTGCAAAGCGTTGCAAGTGCGAACACTGCAGATTATGCCCAGGAACCGAAGCCCTTTGTGTGAAGACTGAAACTGAGATGATTCACGACAATCAATTCTCGCATAGTCTGTCACTTGGCAGGGAAGAACTAGGAATCGAAAATACCCCAAGCTACAACACGCCTTCGTTACCATGGCACGCTGGTTCTGGTGCCAGTTCTCAAAGGCTGAGCAACGCGGGACAAGTGACGATGGAGGCTACTCTACTCACGCGGTCCATGAGGCACGCCACAATCGCTCGACTTTTACGTCGTCGGCCACAATCATCCACCTGAGTTGCGCGATCGAAATGATGACGGCTCTTGCAGGCAGCGCCAGCAGCGCCATGGAGCAAGAGAAATGCGCGCAGAGTGGTGACGCAAGCCGTCCACGGTATCTGGGAGACGGATGACCACATATATTCCTTATTGTACATCATGTGCGCATGGCACATTTGCATTGCGAAGGGAGTCTTTTTTTGTTTTCTTTTTGTTACCTTTTTGCTGCACAGCCTAGTGCGCGATACGAATTTATGACAGCTCATGATGAAGCAATACCACTGAATGCATTGATCCATTCTCGTATACACGCCCATGACGGTTGTGATCCAAGTAATGTCTCCACCATGAAGCGACGGTCATTTCTCCAAACTAGGCGGCCAAAGGAAAGTCTTGATATGTGGTGTGGTGGATCGAGTCGATGCGATTGGCGGACGGAGGCGGCTGATGAGGCTCGGGCATGTTGCCACGACCCCTGTACATAGTGGGGGTAGCAGGCAGGTACATCAGTCGCGATCTCTGCATTCAAGGCTGCAGGCGCATGACATTCTGAACATCCATTTCTTTGTTCGATTCGCAGACGGTGCAAGCCATTTAGTGGGCGAAGACGAGCCTCGTTCTAAACAACGTATTCGTCGCGCAGCGGACACGGCTTGATTGTGTGCCCGACATTCGCAGCAGCCAGGCGATACCACCCGCCGGCCTTTGTTATCTCCGCGTCGCCCATCGCATTTCCGCCACCGTAACTCGTCCAGGAGCTGCCTACGTCAGCATATTGTACCAAAACAAATTCGTCGCAGGCGGCGCCTCAGGGCGCTCTGCGACAAGACAAATACCGCCACAATTCCACCTCTACCATCATCTTCGCGCCCGTCAATCCACTCGTCCACAGTAGCCTGGTCTGTGTTTACGGCGCGCGTGCGAATGCTACGGACATATTTGGCTCGACCAAGCGCACGAAGCGTCCTTCACAAGGGAGTCGGATTTGGCGGAGCAAGTTACATCAGCTTGACTCTAAGTACACCCATCAGGCTTGAGAGTAAAGGAAACACAACCATGGCTGGACAGGATCATCAAGAAGACAGCCAGGGAGGACAGCAGAGTATGCTTGCGAGTCAGCGCGCAAAGGAACAGGGAGAGGCACAGGGGAGGTTTTCCAAATGGTTTCCTCTGTCAGCCAAGTCGGGCTTCGAGCAGTGGTGGGCTGGCCTATCGCCCATGGCAACTGAGCACCGCGTCCTCTCCTTTATCCCGCATCTCCAAAGCCCGCCGACCCATACACAAACAGGGTCCGCTTCCCTTTCCGCCTCCACTGCGCCTTCGTCCGTAGACCTCCACGCGCCACCAAAACATTCCGAAGATCACACGACAACAAACGCTACAAACGACCCCTACGGACCGCGACGATGGAATTCGCAGATGGTGGAGTTAAGCGGCAGGGATCGCGCGCTCAATGAGTTCTCGGTGGAGCGATTGGGCGAGGATGTGGAGAACAATCTGGTCATGCTGCATGGCTATGGCGCCGGACTGGGCTTCTTCTATCGCAACTTCGAATCAATATCGCGCGCACAAGGCTGGAAAGTCTTTGCCTTGGATCTGCTAGGCATGGGACGGAGCAGTCGACCGCCTTTCAAGATCCACGCCAAAGACAAAGACGGCAAGATCTCAGAAGCAGAATCCTGGTTCGTGGATGCGCTTGAGGAGTGGAGGATAAAGAGAGGGTTGGACCGCTTCACGCTGCTGGGACACAGTCTTGGTGGATATCTGGCTGTTGCCTACGCGCTGAAGTATCCTGGCCATCTCAACAAGCTGATTCTGGCTTCCCCTGTTGGCATACCCGAGGATCCGTACGCAGTCGATGACGAGATGCCGGATCCACAGGATTCCACCATGGCGAACGAGTTTACCCAAGACGCTGCCGAGATGAATACTAGTGGTGTACAGCCTTCAATGGCAGACAATAACAATTTCATGAACCAGCGGAAAGGAAACGGTATGTTCATATCTATATCCGCCGCTGCGAGATTGAAGCAAAGCTAACGTGTTCGTAGACACAGCAAAAGAGGCTAGACAGCCACCAAAAAGACGACTGCCATGGTGGCTTTATTCACTGTGGGAGGCTAACATGATTTCGCCTTTTACCTTTGTCCGCTGGTCGGGGCCACTTGGCCCGCGTCTTGTTTCAGGGTGGACATCGCGGCGCTTTTCGCAGCTACCGGAAGACGAAGCGCAGGCGTTGCATGATTACAGTTACGCGCTGTTCCGGCAACGTGGCAGTTCCGAATATGCGCTGGCATATCTCCTTGCACCCGGCGCGTTCGCTCGAAGCCCATTGATTCGGAGAATCCAGGGCGTGGGGCGGCAGTGGATACAAGCACACGACACACCTACAGTGGACGGCGATGCTCCACCAAACCCATCAGCGGGAAATTCTCAGCAATCTCTCACTTCCACCTCGGCTGCGCAGCGCGAGAGCGGCTACCCAGTAGTCTTCATGTACGGCGAGAACGATTGGATGGACGTCGCGGGTGGTTTCGCTGCTGAAGAGAAGATCAAGCAGGAGCGCGAACGCGTACTAGCAAGTGCATCGCCTGAAGAGCGCAACAAGGATCACGGAGTTGGCAAAGTGGTGATTATCAACAAGGCTGGACACCATGTATACCTGGACGGCTGGGAGCAATTCAATCGTGTCATGCTAGAGGAAATGGACGAGGTAAGACGGAGGGAGCAGGGCCGGAGACTTGTGTAGATTTGGAGTTATTTAGATGTGCGTGCATCCTGTTGGGCGTTGGGGTCATGTGTCTGTCCTCAGGTACGAAGGTACGAGCGCGCAGGCATTGGAATGTCATCGCAGCGTTTGCGAGTTTGGCCTCTTCAACCGTAGGCATTACAATAGATGTTATGATGATGATGATGATGATCATCATCATCATCATCATCACCTCCTCATTCATCATGTTGTTGCTTCTTAAGGGACAGTAGCCCTCCCATTTCTGCAACCGCAACCGCAACACGATCATCTGAGCCCGTGTATGCTTCCTCCCCGCCCCGGCCCGTCTATAAGTGTAGCTGCTGCAGGGCCAAGGACGTGTCACTCCATCGTACCGCAACTCCGTGGAAGATTCTCAGCACAGCCTTCCTATAAGATGCTAGTTTTGTGGGGTAAAGACATCGCCAGCAATCCCAGTCTTCACCGCCCCGGTTAAGCGAGCGGCTGCATCATCCAGGCCGCGGGCGCGCGCATACACAAGACTCGCCAGGTGCACGAGTACCCCTCCCACGCGCTGCTCATTCGTTTTCACGTGTAGACAACGACTGCAGGGACACGTTTCACCGACACAGGCACCGGAATGAAGTAGCATACCGGCTTTGCGACCGCCAGCTTGCATTACTTGAGTGTTCACATGCAAGCTCCAAACCCACCTGACGCACCAGCGGCAGTCCACCACCACCACCAGCAGTACTGGCACCTGTATAACTTGGGCTGAGGCGCCGAAATACACGGGGCAGGCACAGCACGAGAAGATGGCGCCGCACACGCTGGATCAAATGGTAAAAGGCGCACCTCCGCCAAACACCAATGTAAACAAGGTCGCCGAGAGCGTTGACAGAGACCCACCACCATACTCTGCCTCGATACTCGCCAACAGCCCCCACGATGCAAACGACCGATTACCGACCATCAAGACGCCGCGGCCGCCTGTCATTAGCGACCCGACAACCCTCCTCCCGTCATCGCCGCCGCAGATATATCTTAACCTCCTCATCCTAGAAGCGAGTCTACGCAGCCAATACCTCACCTTGCGAGCACGCCGGCGACAGAATACTTTTGTCCTTACCTTGCTTGCAGTATGGATAGGCTTCTGCTTTTACCTACTGTGGCTACGGCCGCGAGAGGATGGCAAGGGCATTGGAGGGTCCCAGTACTGGCTCCTTGACATGCTGCAGAAAGTTGGTTTCATTACCGGCGTAGTCACCGCCCTCTTGTTCTGGGCCACAGGGCAATGGGAGCGAGGGGTCAGATGGCCGCGGCGGTGGATCGGCGTCGCGAACCGCGGGCTGAGGGGTATGAATGCGAAGATTGTCGTCATCCGAGGTCCATGGTGGAGAGAACTCGTCGAGTGGGCACGCTTTGTCGTCCCCTTCTCAGGCGGACTGTGGGGTGGGGAACAGGGAGGTAGTTCCTATCACTTTATCAATGTCGCACAGGAGAACAAGCATGCGCTGGATGGGGGCCGCCCGCGCCATCGCATAGTGGAAGATGGCAAGGAGTATGCAGAGGAGGACATTGCACCTGGAGGGGACTACATCAAGCTGCTCCTCCTGCCCAAGCCTTTTACACCTGATTTCCGACAAGAATGGGAAGTCTACAGAAACGAATACTGGGCCACGGAAAACGAGCGAAGAGCAGAACTACGGAAGCGCGTTCGCGCGCGACAGCGCGAGATTGCGAGAGAAGAAGGAGGATGGTTATGGTGGACCGGTTGGCGGGGATGGAAGCGCGCTCGTGGTCTCAGCGGACGAAGCGCCGACGTGGAGAAGAGCGGACACCACCACAGTCTCTCTCACAACGGATCGCGCAAACGTAGACTCAGCGCGTTACAAGCGGGCAGAGGAAGAGAAGGTTCGCATTCGCGGAGTAGCTCGCGCAGTACAACACCAACACCCGACCTAGACCTCGACGGCCGCCTCCGCCCCATGGAAGGTCGCGAACGCCGCTGGAGTAACACATCCACCAGCACAACCACAAGTCGCAAATCCTCGCTCCGATCCAGCTCCACCATAACACAGGGTAACGCCCAGTCAGCGCGCCAACCCCCGCTGCAAAGACCCAGTTCGGGTTCCCGACCCAGCACACCGAATGAAAGCAATCTGCCTTGGCAAAGTAAGAGAGCGAGTATGCTCAGCAACGCGGAGAGTCTGAGTGAATTGGAAGAAGATGGTGGTTACGAAGCAGCTTCGGAAGGCAGAGGCGATACAAGTCCTGTGCTCCCTCCTTCTCGCTCCATGGGAAACAAGAGGAGTAATCGAGAGGGACGAGGCAACGGAAGAGCAGAGAGTGCATAAAAGGGGGAAGGAGGATTCAAAATCAGCGTGAAGATTATCCTTTGGCCGTCCATCTTGGCGACGTTTCTTCAAGAAGGGGGCCGGAGGTTATTTTTCACGCGTTACGCAATTACGTTCTAGCCATGTTCTTTTACACCGAGTTTTCAGTTTTATTTTTCGGCGACGACGACAATGATACCTCGGAATTTTGCGGGAGCGTGGCGCGCTTTCTGGTCATTCGCATGATCAACATAGGTTACTGATGGGACGGCCCCTGCATACTTGGCTTCATCATTCTTCGAAGGCTGGAGACTGCCATTGCATACTTTGGCCTGTTTTGCTGAGCGACCAAATATGCATATGTGTCTTGAGTATAGTTTAGACCCCAATTTAGTCCACCAGTGCTCGGCATTTGTCCAGTCTTTCCATGAGGAGCCAATGTTCTGGCCGTTTCCTTAGCAGCTAGTTTCCATCCATAAAGCTTTCCGCACTTGGATGTGCATCGTAGAGCGACGCAGGCATGCATACTCTGGAGGGAGAAAGAGAAGCCGGAATTATCCGCTGCGCTACTACGAAAAGTTTGCCCCACTTGTTCTACCTGACTCTTGATGTTAGGGCCGCCTGCGTCACAACGTCTAGCAAATTTATTTTATTTTAAAACAGTTTTTCTCAACAAGTAAAGCAACTGGCCGGTTGGCGCAATGGTAGCGCGCAGCCCTCCTAAGGCTGAGGCTGTGGGTTCGAGTCCCACATCGGTCGCTTTTTTTGCTCCTGTCGACGTTCGGGTCGTTCTCGTAGAGCCCTTGACCATCTTTTTCCATGCCCTGGTGGGATCGGTGGTGGGGCTGCTGTGGTGGATGGTCTAGCCGGATGAGAATTCTGGGGCAGGGATCTGGCGGGGATATAGGGCTAGTGCAACGACAATATATGCAACACCGAACCAAGCGCGTGGAGATGGCTTGGAATAGTGAGAGATGTAAACCCTCTTTTGTTGTCCATGTGCAGGCTTTGTGACAATGCTCGTCGAGGAGGAAGCTGTTGAGGAAAGGACTATCTCAGTATCCTACCTTCCGCCCCATCATGTTTACCTTCCAGATAGGATTAGTGCCAACAGTATATAGGCAACACCTTCATAGATACCAATCCATCACTCTTCTACTCCAACAGAAGCAGTACTAGCGTATGGATTACATCAAATCATGATGTCCGCGACCAGGCTCATTCGAACTCATGCATAACACTGGACCGGTAGATTTGATCTGTCGACGAGTAGCCATGATAGCCATACTAGAATTATGGTCTTTCAGCCTAGTCGACGATCTGCTGGAATCCCCTTCCTTTGCTCCTCCGTCAAACCAATGCCGAAAATTACCTTCAGTGTGTCCACGCGCTCCTCTTCTGTCCTGCAGTCCTTGACCACACGGTGATTGCTACCAACAGACTCTTTGACACTACCACCAAACTGAGTAGAATTTCCAACAGGTTTTCCCCCTGCCTCGTCCATGATTGTCTCCATACTGGTCACAAATGTAGTGAAGAAAGAACTCAGGTTTGCAGAGGTAAACCAGAACATGATCTCGTAATCTTGCGGCAAGAATTCCGTCTCCGTGAAACTGTAGTATAGGTATCCAAATACTCTCTGCGTCCTCGGTCGGCTTATAGCAGACGTCGCAACACCACAATTTGTTGGAGTGAGTCCCGTACAACTCCTCTATAGCGCGCAACCGGGTTGTGTATCGTGCGCGGAGCAATACTAGTCGTCCCAAACCCACCTATAGACAGATCTGGCAGATTCGGGTCCATGAAACCCATCCCGACGTTCTACGACGTACCATTCGTTGTCGAACCGAACCAGATTGAGCATGTGGTTCCATCCGTCGTAAGTCATGGCTTGATCCGCTGTAGCGTGGTCGATCTGAATCGCAAAGTGGTACTGGAGCCATGGCTATGTGCTCAAGAGCTTGCGGCCCTGTTGGTAGTTACACGCGGCGTGGTTTGTAGATTGTGAGGTTGGCGCTGAATTGACAGAGACGTAAGTGCACGTGTGTAAATATGATACTATGATTACTTAGTAACATATAGCAGACGACTTTCGCAGCATCACAAATGACGTCGTGCAGCCTTACACATGCGTTCACTCTACAGGAGTGGGAGAGGAAACCGGGGGTAGTAGCAGCTCCCCCGGATTGTGGGCGATGGCAGGCGAACGACCTTTTGTGTTCTCAACTACTGGTCATGTCTTTGTACTCGTGCATGTGTCCAGCATGCAGAGTTGGCAACAATCAATCAGATCGGCGTGATTGATTCCTATTAAGGTTAAAGGCGGCCTAATCTAGTAAGCGCTTGGCCTAGATAGGAATCAATCACGCCGATCGATTGATTGTTGCCAACTCTGCCAGTATGCAATCTATCGTGGTGGAAGTATTGAATGGCTTGGTGCCCGGCCTACTTTTCATTTCTATCAATGTCTTGCTGCGCGGGCCAATTACAACCGCTTTGTTTTAAATGTCTTGAAGACGCGCACTTCTCAGTGTCATCATATTCCACTGTTTTCTGGATGAAGCCGTACGCATCGAATATATCGGTTCAATTTCCACGGAAGGATAGGCTGTCATAGGAACCCTAAAAACATTAAAGGCATTGTCTCGTATACGGAACCGCCGCAACAAACACTAAAAATCGGTGATAGCATCGTGGGAAGACCCTAACCAAACTATGACCCGGGGCCGACAGATCCGGAGTTATCGCTACAGTCAAAAGTTCTCACAATGAAACTACTCGCGAAGGCATCTCTAATCAAAACTGCAATACCATATCTGTAAAGCGTGGTCAGCATATGCGTCAGCAGTTAGGTGTTGTGCAAGACTCACGTTTCCAGCAACGACCATGAAAAGCCCGAGAGGAAAAACCAGAACATGGAACCCGAGAAGCGCTTTCTTTCCAAGCGACCCAGTTCTGTGAGTCTTGAAATCGTGCATCCATAATAGCATTGGAAAGACTAGACTAAATGGCGCGAAACACAATGCGCCTGTGCGACCAAGTAGAAAGTTTAGAATCGGGACAGCTTCTGCGACGATAAATCCGAGTATCCCTAAAATGAGGTTGACGCCGAACCATGTTGACCAGTGAACGACCTGATTGGTCTGCAAGTGCGTCGAGTCGCCGAGAAGTCAAACAAAGACATATTTCGCGGCAACATGCTAGTAGATACCAACACCAATGACAAGACCAGGTAACGCCACACCATAGGAGATCTTCTTGAACAGCATGCTCGCGTTACCGAAAGCCGATGTTGAAAGCCAAACGCCAGTGTACCAGTACGTAACCATGCAGAAAACAAGGCATATAACGCCGACGATGAAGCCAGCCCAGATGGCTGCTCTGCGGTAGTCCCTAGACCGACGCATCTCAGAGATGACAGGAAGGTACATAGAAGAGCCACTTGTACTAACGAAGATGTTGGCCGTCGACAACATGCCAACCACAAAAGTCGGATACGCAATAGCCATGAAGCCAAGCTTGAAGTCGCTAGTCGCTGGCGCCGCTACAGGACGGTTTTGCTGCGTAAGAGCCACAACTAAGATGGAGACGGCGATGAAGAGGGAAACAAAGCCGACCCACGTCAACCAGCCGAGACGCGACAATATGCGGACCGAAGAGCAAATCGTGATCGAGATGGCGGGTACGATGGCAAAGTACACGGTGCAGGTGCCGTGTTCCAATAGCGCGTTGAAAGCAGTCGACGTCGACACAATGCCACCGGCAGAGATGAGAATCTACGCGACGACGATCTGGACGCCAACGAGCTCGCGACCAAGGGGACCCTAAAGGAAGCCCATCATATCAGCCAGCACTTGACAAGAACATCAGCATCAACCAGAGACCTCGAAATGTGCGGCTTATTGTCACATTCTGGATGACTGCTACGAAAGTCACCAAGAACCACTGCAGGGTCTGCATCCACCCAAAAGATTAGCAAGAACAAGTCCGCAAGAGAGCCTTTTTCTACTAAACTCTCCCACGTACACGGATTCAAAGCCGTCCACTCTTCAATGGACAGTTCCCAATTAACGGCACCAAACACAGCCAGAGCCTTAGGAACAGCCAGAATACTCATCGCAAACTGTATCTTGACGAACAAAAGCGCAGCTTGATGCCAACGGACGGAGCTGAACTCGACGTCGCCAACGCCCACTTTGAACACCTTGTGAGTTTCATCCAAGGCAGCTGCGCTATCCGCGTTTTCGCCGCCGAACGAATCACACTTGATTTTGTTGTTAATGTCGTCTTGGAGATTATTGTGCCAGTACTTCACGATGCCGATGATGGTAGGTGCAGTCATGTTTGGAGCTTGGTGTGCGAAAAAAAAAAGCCAGACGTGAGGAGAGTTTCGGACGGCGAGAACGAATGTAATAAAGAGATATAGAAAACTAACAAAGCTACAAGGCAACATGATCCGACGTACCAAGAACCATGGCCCCATGCCCAAAAGTGGCATCAATGAAAATGGGAGGCGCGGATGCAGGTGCAGACCCACGCACCCTCAACACAATGGCATTCACGTTCAGAACGTCGTATCAGAGAGGTAACAACATGTGTGGAAATTATCTACTATGACTTGCCAAAGAATGGTGGAAATGAACGATAGGCTTATTGTGGCTCTGTCTGCAAGCAAGGGATGCATGTTTTGGGGTCTTCGTCGTGCAGCACCCACCCCTCCATCCTCTCGGACACTAGCATATTTAAACAGAACACGCGGGCTACTTTCATAGCCCAGCCCAATCCTACGCAAGATCTTGGTATTATGAGACAAGTCCCTGGCGCACGGCTCGTATGCTAAGGGGCGTGCAGTCAATGGCAGGCGTGTGTCCTTGTGGTTTGGGGTTATCGAACAGCCTCTTGCGTTAGGTGTCGTACCCGAACCAGCGTCAATAGGACAATGTCAAATGATTTAACCTGACAAGACACAATGTGCGGCACTGCGATTCTTTCCTACCTGCATTTTGTGCAAGATGTTCCAAAGAGCTCTGTTATGGTAATGTTGCATGCGAGATAGTTGCATATCTGACCCATGGGTGTTGGAATGTGAGACACAAGCTTTTCTTCGCCTAGCTGCTGTCCTGCCCCGATACCCCCGAAAAGAATCCATTGCCCCTGCCAATAACCGATAATAGTTCCGCACGAAGTGGTTGGCGCATGTAGAGAGGAACAGGATCCGTAATGAGCATTGAAAAAAGTTGTGTGAAGATATAACGAAATTTAGTATACAATTAAGCCTACTTTCCGCGCCTATGGAACGCCGCCTTCGGGAGAAAGGGTCGGAATAGAAAAGAACATACACTCTAGCTGGGGTAATAAAGATCCAAGAGCAGAACAGACAGGTGCTGAGCTGACAAGCCGCCAACATATCTTGTGCGTTCAGACCTGGTAAGAGAGAAGAATGAATGTCAGCCGGTAGAAAAATGCCAACACTCCTCGAAAATGCAAACATAAGAGAAGGGCAAGAGGGCAGAGAGGTTACACTCTACCGTCCACTCTTACTAGCCCTCCGCTGTATAGGACTGCCAACGAAACTTCCGCGTGGGCTGCGACTAATCGCCGGCATGAGCGGCACTTTCTCCATGCCGAGCTTCGTCTCGAAGATACGGCCAACAAGCGCTTGCACACTTCTTTGCACATCTGACGCCATTTCTGTGCCCAGCAGCCCCACCACCAAGGGGGCAAAATTGTCAATGTTTTTCTCGAAGTCGGCTGTGGGTAGACCGGCGTATCCATCCAGCACGGTAACGACGACAGGACGCCAGGTAACAATGTTGCGCTGCTGTGTTTCTTCGTCGAGCTCAATGTACGAGGCGATAATGTCCTCGCATAGTGGGATGAGGGCGGCTTCGGTATCGGCGCGTGAAGCAGCGCGATCGTTGGATGTATCATGATACATTCTGAACAAGATGCTCACATAAACAGATGCGGATCCGCTCTCTTGCTTCAGCAGATTTGGCGGCTGCTTCATGAAGCCTTCCCTGAAGAGTCGGGATCGCAAATCGCGGTTCGCGTTGAAGCGCTTGGCGAAGTGATAGGACTTCTTGAGGACAGCCATGAGGCGCAAGAGTTCACCGGAGGGTATCTTTTCGTAGACAGCCTCGTTGGTGAACAGCTCTTGGACTGTCTCGATCATGAGCAGCTGGAGCACACACTTCGTTATGATTTGGTTGAAAAAGCGACGGCGGGCGGCGGTGACGACAATAGGAGGTTGTTGGAGGTCTTGGCTCTCAGGTCGGTAATCCTCAAGCTCTTGCGTTTGTCTTTTGGGTAAAGGAGACAGCATGCGTTGCTCGCCACCCATGGTGCTAGTGGAGTCTGAGGTGACGAGAGATGATCGTCGCTCGCTTGATAGACCGTTAATGCCTAGTGCATTGTCTGGCTTTGGCTCTTCTGCAGGTGTCTGCAGCGAGAGCTCGCCCGTTGGTCCCTCTGTGGTGGGTGTAGTCCGATCCACCGGGTTTCCTGAGCCATTCATCGGAGTGGGCTGAGATCCGGAAGTAGCTGCAGAGAACAATGCAGTTGCCTCTGTCCTTTGGAACAGGTCGACAAATGCCCTGACAACCTGGCTCCAATGGTCTGCTGTAAACTTTTGCACATTTTGCAATATCAGCTGCTGGAGGCAGTTACTGCCAATGCGTGCTAGTGTATCGTTCTCTTGACATATGCAAAGAGCCAGAAGATCAAGGAACCGGTCGAGCATGTACTCCAATGAATCGAAAAAGTGGGTGAAGAGCTTGATCATATTGCGCAGCGCTTGAATCATGGTTGTTGAAAGCCAAACGGAGAGTTCTTCGTGGTTCAAGACCTTTGTCATCTCCGATTTGGACTTTAGAACCATGAAGATGGGATACAGTAGCTGTCGCCATAGCATATCCCAAAACTCACGAGGGAAGTTGTTTCCATAACTGATGAGAGTATCGAACAGATAGCTCAAGGCTCTCGACCGCACCTCAAGATCCTCACCAGTCATCAACACATCGTGGAAAGCAAAGAGGACCGGGAACCAGAACTGCTCTTCTTGTGTTTGCCGAGTGGGCTGCTTTGGTATCGAAGAACCTTTGTCAGACTCTTTCAGATATCCAGCACGAGCGGATAGCGAACACTCAGGCGTTCGCAACATCTTAGGGACTGATGACTTCAAAAGTTCTATTGCTTGCAGCGACTTCTTCTGGAACTTGAAGTTTTTGGAGAATTCGGTAAGGCAAACAATGAGGTCGGCGAAGGCACCTTGTGATATGACCACTCCAAAGCGTGTGTTATAGACGTGCGTGACATTTTCGAACGCGAGGTTGACGATTACCTCTGTTGTGTATTAGTAGTTGCGCCTGATATTAATAGTTCAGAAACGTACCGTAAGGCTCTTTAGCAGCCACGGTGAAGACACCGAACATAGTCTTCCAACCAGAGCGAATGTTCTCGCCTCTTGCTTGTATCATCTGGATCAAACAGCGCAGCACCATATCCTTGACGGAAACGACATTGGTATTGTTAATGATATGCTCGAATGGCTTCAGGAAGTCTTTCTGGAACTTGAAACCAGGCAATTCCTCGATCTCCATGAACTTCATAGACAGCTGTCGTAAAGAGTTGAGAGCAAAATAGACAACATTGGTGTTTGTGTGGCAACCCACTTCGTTGAAGTGAGCGCCAAGTACCTGCCAGATGTTCGTCCACTCGAAACGCACACGCGTCATATTGTAGCCACTAATCTCTACCAACTTTTGCAGACTGTAGGTGCGCGGTGACTCGCTTTGGCCAGAAGATTGAATTTCCTGCCAACTGACCTGAACTAAGGCTTTGACAAAGTCAACGATTGCTTCTCCCGACAGGTTCGCGCTGTTAGTGAAGATGCGATCTACACCTCTGACGATTTCAGTAGACCGACTTTCCTCGGCTACTTCAGAGTGGAAATTCATGGTGTTCTGTGAAGTCGGCCTTCGGCTTTTAGCTGGAACATTGAGGTTTTTGCGCGACTGCGCAGTACCAGAGCTTGATTTGAAAACGTCTGGCACGGAACGTTCGTCAATACCAGCAGAGATCAGTTGGAAGCGGTCCAGCTGGGAGACGCATGTCAGAACCTCGCGCCAGGATTCTCGAAGCAGATTTCCCTCTGTCTGCGCAATTTCGATCAATGCCTTCAGTGCCTCCATGTTCCTTACTTTCATCTCGCTCACGTTGTAGAGATTGGTAAAGCGCGAGAGGAAAGCCACGAATGCTTGTCGCGAGCTGTCAAGATCGAATAAGCAGGATATCCTGATTGCCAGTTTTATGCCTTCGATGCACAAGCGGACAATCTCAATGTTGTGGTCCTGAGCTTGACCGGAGAGAGCAGTGAGAATTGGCATCCAGGCGACTTCGAACATGGGCCCAACATGCTTGGAAGATGATGCAGGGATGAACTTGGACACTGGGAGAGCGGCGGCTGTTCTTCGCTGAGCGCGGAGAAGCTGTTTGTAGAGTTGCTCAGTCTTGTTCGCCATTGCTTCTGAAGCTTGAACAATGGCTTCTCGTTGTGAGTCCCGGGCACCGCCCGTTAGTACTTGACCAATGCTAGACAGTCCTCCGGCAGGTTGTTGGTTAAGGAGTCCTTTGTCCGCAGCTGCCTCCTGCTCAGTGTTCAGAACAATCTCATTTTGCGAAATCTCATCGTATATGCCTTGGAGGTACTCGTCGGGTAAATCGGCGTTGTCGTTGATACCACGGTTGTTCTTGATGAAATCAGCAGGCGTCATGCGCGGACCCTTCATCTTTTTGCTGTGCTGGTCGACATTCAACATGATAACCGAATACGATAGAACGTATGCGGTGTCAGCATTGGCGTATGCGTTTGGATTGCCGGTAATGTACCTTTCGGCAAACTTCAGCATGAAGCGATCAATCTTCTGAGCTTCACCGGGCAGTCGAAAACTTTGGAGAAAACGTCTTAGGGCATCCGTGAAGCGAGTTTTTGTGAAGTCCATCAAATCCACAAATGCGTGCATGATGGCAATGTTCTCTGGATCACCCTCGCCGAGGAACTCACCAAGTGCTGTCTTGTCCAGTTGGTCATTATCGAGAAAGAAGCGGGCGATGTCCTCGGGGCGGTTCGAAGGAATGAAGCCTTCTGCGATCAGCGTCTTGAGTCCACGCTTCGGCTTGTAGTTGAACTGTCTCAAAGCGTTGGTAAGGGCAGTTTTCCTCTGCTTCGCCCTCTCAAGTTGGCTGTAGTCATCTTCGGCAAGTGGTGTGACTGTGCCGGAATCTGCGCCCACCATTGGAGATTCTGAGATGGTTCGTGTATCTGTCGATACTCTGAGATCGTCAAGCGATGGACGCAAGTCGGAATGCATCGCCTTGGTGTTCTCAGGGAGGGCCTGTTGCGCCCAATTCACCAGAGAACGTAGTATTTCAACCAAGGCTTCAAGCGACTCTTGCTTCATGGCATACTCTTGAGGGTAGCCATGCTCAATGTCATGGGAAGAATTCATAGAAACAGTTGTAAGTGATGGAGGTAGTGTGCCTCGGCTCTGCCAGTCCATCTGTTTCGACTGCTTCTCCCGCTGCTCCTGGTACACCTGCTGCTGCATGGCTGTGATTGTGACGGGGTTGCTCGATATCTTGGACAGATGTTCGACGACGCGTTGGAACACGTTGTCAAGCGCGGTGCGGTCGCAATCATAGTTGAGATAGATCTCTACGAGTGCTCGGGGATCTGCAGCCAACCTTCCGAATATTGTCAAAATGTATTGCTTCTGAAATGCAGGAGCACTTCGCTTGTCTAGAGTTGCGAGGTAAATCTCCTTGAGAAAGACCTCGACCTCCTTCTTGAGTGATATTCGCAGGTACCTGAGCATCTGCCAGAAAATCTCACAGGCAACTTCGAAAACCTGCTTTACCGAACTTGCTCCATTGCGACTAAGGCTCAAGCATAGGTATTGCTTGACGGCCTGAATGAAACTTGTAGGCTCGTCACTGCCACTCCGGATGGTGGCATACGGTGACACAAAGACAGCAATGTTATTGAACAGTATGGTGTGAATCATGTGTAGAGAGAGAAGTTTTGAGCGCATGCCATGCGATCGTACGTCATGGGCATGGTCGACTGACAGACTCTTTGTGCTCAACCGACACATTGCCCTGAAGACAAGGTATGCATCTTTGACGAATATCTCGTCTTCTTCCTCTTCTTCGGTGTTGACATGGGGTGAGCTGTCCTGGCCGGAGACGTGCCGCGACCCGGCTTTGGCTTTGATTCGGGTGACCAGTGTAGGGGCATTATCGTGTATCCGATCGTCATTGAAGCTCATGTTGTTTTCGAAACTTTGCAAGGTAATTTTGGGACCTGTGCGGCGGTCGACAGCCTTGTCGCTGGGCTCAACTGACTCGTCCTCGCCCTCGTCCTCGCCCTCGTGGCCGTTGACTTCGTCCCCATCCAGGCCCATTGGACTGTCCTGTTCCTGCGGTACACTTTCATCCGACCGACCCTTGTCGTTCAGGGAAGATCGCGACAGATTCAATCGAGCTTCCTTTACAGACAGCCTTGTCTTGACTCTCTCGAAGACGGTGCCCACCATCTGTGTCAAGGCGCCTTGAGCTACCTGTTGATTTGCGCTTGACTTGGACAGGAGGAAGATGTTGTACGTGAGTCGCACAGCCTTGAGCAATCCGGCTCCGTGTACCACAATCTTGTCATTTAGGATAGCGGCCAGCAGGGACTTGACAATCTGGAGTTGTATCTCAGGGGCTGTTGCCTCGCCCTGGAAGCAGTCGCATATTGTGTCTATGGCTCTTTCAATCAGAGGCGGGGCTTCGCTGTTGTCGGCTCGCGGCTCGGAAGGAACGGAGAAGTAGGAGTAGCTGATGAGCTTGCCGATGCAGTCGAGGGCGACGATGGATACGGGGACGTTGGGGGCCTCGGAGGCTAGTTGGAGGGGTTCGAAGAGTACTTCAGGGCTGATGCGCGCCGGGTCGCCCTCATTCTTGATAGCGGACAGGGCGGCATTGGTGCTGTCCCCAAGCTTCTTGTTCTTGCGGGCATCTTTGGAGGCGGCAATGGTCTCGAGCGCAGTGACGACGAAAACGAGCGAGCTGCGGGTTGAGGGCCGTGTGGCCGTAGTGGCTACTGTGGACTGCGAGTCTGTTCGTGAGCGGTTCTCGAGGGGCAGGCGATGGTCGAAGATCTGCTCGGAGGTGCGCGGCGCGTCTGACCCGTTGGGCACGTTTAACACTGGCATAGCTGTTGCCGGCGTCGGTGCCTCGGCTCCTTGATGCGGGGGTTCTGGCGCAGAGGGAGACGTCTCCTCTCCTGCCTGTACCTGTGAGGAGGCCGAGAGCTGCTCGGAGCCTGCATCTGAGTCACTCTCATGGGCCGCTTCTGCCTCCTTCTCCTCTTCTCCCCCTTCTGACTCTGATTCTGATTCTGAGTCTTCTTGGTCTTGGTCTTGGTCTTCATCTTTCACCTGTAGAGACGGTGTTTCGTGCGCATCCATGTCTGCAGCCTTCTCTTCCTCCTCTCGGGGTGCTGGCGGAAGTTCGGTGTCGGCCATGGCGTAGTGCGTGGGCTATTTGCGACTATGTCCGGGATAATCTTACTTGCTTTCAATGACGGACGGGACCTTCCTCAGCAACCATGGCGGAAGACGCAACTGAAACGGGAGACAGGGCGGTATGGTGTCGCACTGTACAGGCAACAAGAAGCACAGACAGGTGGTGGGCGGCGAGTCGATGCAAGCGGCCGTGCTATGAGATGACAAAGTGTCTTTCCTCGTAGCTACGTTACGTACCCTGGGCGACCTGCTGCACGGTAGGCGCTAGTGCAGCCACGGCAGCCACTGCAGCCACTCTCAGCCACACTTGTCAAGGCTTCCGGAATCTCGCGTTAGGCCCATCGGGTCAGAACGCTTAGCACCCGCCGACGGATCTCCAACGAGCTGCCAGCACTAGACTTTTCTGTTGAGCGACAACAAGTCTACCATCATTCCCTGCCCTGACCACCCAGCGCCTGAGCGTATACAGCTCTTATTGCCTGTAGCCTGTCGCTCTTTTCGCAAAGAGCTTCTCGACACCGCCCACCTCCAGGTCGCTTAAAGTGAAATCTCAGCGCAAAGGCATCCCGACACAATGCCCGCTACCGCAACCATGCTGTCCAGGGCTGGAAGCCAATTGAGCTCGAGAGGGTCAATTGCCCTGCGTGGCGCGCTCCCCACCGCGAGATGCACCGCGTAAGTAGCTGCCTCGTAGCTGTGCCCGCCTGCGAAGATGCTGGCTGACCCCGACATCTGCAGACGCACACCCGCCCTCTCTGCCCTCGCACGCTACTATGCCTCGAAATGTGAGCATCTGCACCCTCCACCATGCCCCCCAAATACGCCGGTGGTGTATCGATCGCAGCGCTAACCCGTTCTCGCCGCAGCCTACCCATCGCACAGCGTTATCAGCATGCCCGCCCTCTCCCCAACCATGACCTCCGGAAACATTGGCGCATGGCAGAAGAAGGTCGGCGACTCGATAGCGCCTGGTGATGTGCTCGTCGAGATCGAAACTGACAAGGCACAAATGGACTTTGAGTTCCAGGAGGAGGGCACCATTGCCAAGATCCTCCGCGATGCCGGCGAGAAGGACGTGGCCGTAGGAAGTGTAAGTGACTCTCGTGGCACCAGATGAGGAGCGCTGCTTTTTTCTGTGCGGAGAAGTCGCGCTCCAAAATGCGACAAGAGCAGAGCCCCGACGCTAACTATGCACAGCCAATTGCCGTCAAGGTCGAGGAGGGTGAGGACGTCTCCGCATTCGAGGCTTTCTCCATTGAGGACGCCGGCGGTGACAAGAAGGCCGAGTCATCCCCCAAGGAGGGCGAGGCTTCAGAGGCCAGCGAGCCCCCGAACACTGGCTCCAAGACTGCCCCTCCAGCCAAGGAGGAGGCTCCCGCCGCTATCGAATCCGAGTCCACCGGTGACCGCCTAGAGACTGCTCTCCAGCGCCAGCCCAGCGTCTCCCCCGCCGCGAAGAAGCTTGCGCTCGAGAAGGGCGTCCCCATCGGTTCTATCAAGGGCACTGGCAAGGGTGGAGCCGTCACCAAGGAGGACATTGAGAAGTACAAGCCTGCTGCAGGTGCTGCCCCCGCTACTGGTGCTGCCGTAGGTGCTGCCGCTTTTGAGGACACCGAGGCCACCAGCATGCGCAAGGTCATTGCCAGCCGTCTCCGTGAGAGCATGCAGCAAAACCCCCACTACTTTGTCGCTTCCAACATCTCCGTCTCCAAGCTCCTCAAGCTCCGCGAGGCCCTGAACGCCTCTGCTGACGGCGCCTACAAGCTCTCCGTCAATGACTTGCTCGTCAAGGCTCTCGCTATCGCTGCCCGCAAGGTCCCCGCTGCCAACTCGTCATGGCGTGAGGAGGGCGGCAAGGTCATCATCCGCCAGCACAACGTTGTCGATGTCTCCGTCGCCGTCTCTACCCCTGTCGGTCTCATGACCCCCATCGTCAAGAACGTCAACGGACTCGGCCTCCAGACCATCTCATCACAGATCAAGGACCTTGGCAAGCGTGCCCGCGACGGCAAGCTCAAGCCCGAGGAGTACCAGGGTGGAACCATCACCATCTCCAACATGGGCATGAACCCTGCTGTTGAGCGATTCACCGCCGTCATTAACCCCCCGCAAGCTTGCATTGTCGCCATTGGTGCTACCAGGAAGGTCGCAACACCAGGCGAGGCTTCCGAGGATGGTTCAGCAAGCATCCAGTGGGATGACCAGATTGTCATCACCGGCAGCTTCGACCACAAGGTTGTCGACGGGGCCGTTGGTGGCGAGTTCATGCGTGAGTTGAAGAAGGCCATCGAGAACCCGCTCGAGCTCATGCTATAATCTGATTCTAATTTGGTGCATTTGGGATGAATGTGTGTAACTTTACTATCTGGGCTAGACGAGAATGGATCTCAAGGACAGACGATTTTATGTACAGTGGATGGCGCCTTGTTCTATCCCCCATGATCATTTTATCCAATTGTCGTATTGCATGGTAGCGCCATGTACGAAGAGATAACCCCCACTTTGAATCTCGCTTCCGTCTTTGTTGTCGATGCGTTCAAGCTGCTGTTCTCAGATACTGGGAAGTTCTGACTAGTCGGCCGTATATGAAAACTACGTGTTTGCCTCGGCCTATTCACCACCGCGTGTGAAATCTCAAAAGGCCCCACAATATTAGTAAGAGGGTGCGTGGGAGGCATCGGGATGCGATACGGAACTGAAGATGTTGTCAAGTGTGAGGGGAGGGCGCTTTCCTATCTCCGGACCCTTTGGTCCTTCCTACACAATTTTCGATTTCTCTCTCACCCGCTCAATACCCACACTTCCCAAAATAAGCGACTACAGCATACTCACAGCTGCTTTTCTCTTCTTTTTGCTGATAGCCAGCACTTCAATAAGCGCTACAGCTGCGCCAAACGGACGCAAGGTCGTTCTAGGAGATGCGGAGTGGCCCAGTGAGGATGACTGGGCTAACCATTTCCTAGCATAAATGATTCCACAAGCACCATGTCTCAGTAGGTCTCTGGAAACACCTGTACCCCAACCTTGCAGCCAGATTCAAACTGCAGCCAAAGCGGTTGGCCAAATTACGTCGTCAGAGCCACTACTGTCAGAGATACATCATCCAGCAACAACTTCATCTATCCTGAAAGCAGTAGCACAGGTCTGACGTTCACGGTCAGCGTCTTGGTGCCAGTCATGTCACTGGCTTAATACCGTCGCTTTGTACGTCCTTTGCTACAGAGGTTCAAGGATTTAGGTTGAACAAACCATGCCCTCATTGAAGTGCGCTACATCCGCGTCAGACTTTCCAACGCCAGACACTGCCTCAGACGATAGCGAGGAGATATCAACGCTGAAAAAGGGTACTAGGAGAAATAATCGGTCATACCCTCATCGCATCCTGGTCCTTCGCCCGCTCGATTCTCAACACTTCAGAAAGTCCACAGCAAGCCTACGAGTCGAATGCGCATTGGGATGGCGCTGCACCTATCCTATCAAGAAGTGATTTAACAGCAAGACACGAGCCCCTATAGCACTACATGCAGCGTTGGCGCGATGTTACGCGAGACAGTAGGAGTTATATCAACGAGGGCGACGCAGGACACTGGAAATAGAAGGAAGCCTTTCTTTGGGAGCATTTATGCTACATTACTTGAAGTGAAGAAGAAGTGTGACCCTGATAGCATTTTCTGGTCCATTGGCACCGCGGACAACGATGAGTGGGAGATTAGGAACGTGGATGGAACCCAGAGGGAAGAGGGCATCGTTACGCAAGATGACCAATTTTGTAGGGTAGGAGGCGGCATGCATTCACGGGCCGCCTCTTTAGTCTTGCACAGAACAAGAACGGAACGACGGTAACTGGTAGAACCTGTCCCTATTTTCGGCATTTTGCGTTAGATGCCTAAAGAATGGAGACCACATTAGCAGTTCAGCTTGGATCACTGAGACCGAACCGGTTCGGATACGGTCTGGGACGCAATAATTCGGGGTCTGTAATATACGTCCTGGCGCCGCATACTTGTATAGGCCCGATAACCATCTATTCTTACTATGATTTGAGCCTTCACAAGTCTTAACATTGGAAATCAGCCCCAAGGTTTCAATGGAAATGAACATGTTGAAGAGAATCTCTTGTGTCTCATCTATACACGAAACACCACATCTTCCACCTGATACCTCGCATCGACCACCCATCTCTTACACATAACCACCGCCCTCTCCTCTCCCTCCTGCCCCTCATCCCTCATCTTCAAGTCCACATCCCTCAACAGCCCCCACCTCGGCACTCTTGCGTAATCCGCCTCGGTCAATGCTGGCCCATCACCCATTCTAAACCCCACATCGTCACCACAACCCTCGACCCCTTCCTCTTCAATCCCCATGACCCTCTCCGCAACATCTGCAACCATAAACGCATCCCACGGTCCCTCTTTATGCGGGATCTCGCGCAGCAAACGGATTGCATGGCGTCTTATACGGGGGATGCGACACTTGATGGCTGCGTAGTACAACGGCGCTAAGAAGCCGTACTCGCTAACTGAGTCATGCAGGTTCACGTTATCCAGTATCGATCTGGCAAGCGTGTAGGCGTTGAAGATGGTGATGGGCGTGTTGGAGGAGGCCAAGGAACTCGGCTGTGTAGATGACGTAGCCTGTTTCTGAGATGGAGAGGAGAGACTTGCACATTATGGTGCCCATGGCGTGGTGCATCAGGAGGAGGGTGTAGGCTAGGGGTTCGTGGGTGTTCGGATTGGACGTCGGGGGCGGGCGCGTACCGAAAGCTAGTGATTTGTTTGGGGTTTGCTGGAACGCTTGGGATTCTGGATTCGATCTCGGGGATGGTGCGTTGATATGTCGAGTACCAAAGTTGCCAAGTGATTTTCAAGCTCTTGTTTTGCGAGCCAGGTTGAGTGACGGTCATGTTTGCTCGCAGTCCCTGGATTTTGATAACGTTGCGAGAGTAGAGTGATACGGCGCAGTAAGGTATCTAAAGATTCTCTGGCTTCTTCAACGCTTGTACAGGTGGAATATGGGACGACGTTCCCGACGGAATGAAGGCAATCGGATGTATCGTCCAGGTTGGTACCGAAAAGACCGGCCTGCATTTGCAATGTCGCGAAGCTTTGTACGATCCCTTTGTCAACTCCCTTCGGACATGAAGGTAGTTCAAGAACGATTGCTTCATGACGGCAAAAGATTGCGTCCGTACTTACATCCCTGACCAGTCGTAGCCCGCTTTGTAGATGCGTGGCCGCAGAACGATATCTCTCCCTACTATATTCCAGAAACGTAAATATTTGACATGCGACAAGTACGACCGCAATGGATGCTTTGTCATAATAACGTAGCAAGGCTTGTAATGAGCGAATAGCCTTGTTGTACTGCTGCACCACGAACCATTCCCTCGAATCTGAATTCTGCGACAGATCGAAGTTACACCGATGTGAAGCGCTTAGTGCAACAACAGCATGCAAGATAGCGGGCTCAGAATATGCCGCGGGAAGTACGATAAAGCGCCAAAACTCTGCGCCAAACCACCCAGAACTGATATGGACAACTCGCTGTCTGTACAGTTCCAGGTATCTTAGCTCTTGATGGGTAGATGAAGTCACCAAGGGATTATCCAACGCAGTGGGCGGAGAGGGAAAAGGCATTATCATACCATATCTTTCAAGATAAGTATTGCCCCCTCCCCCCATCATGCCATAGCCTTCGCATGTTCTGCCTGTAGAGCGACAGCGATAACATACCGGTTTACTCTCGTCACATTTGACCTTCCGGGCTCTACTTGATGTCAGTAACATTCGGTAGATAAACGGTAGTAGAACTTTAGGCGTAAACCGGATGACTATGCAGGTTGAGG